>UCOK01000202.1:0-29600 GCA_900474325.1 Synergus umbraculus | reverse complement strand
ATATATATATATATATATATATATATATTAAAAGTCATTGACACCGATCGTGAGAGAAGCTTTAAGAGTAAAGCAATTTATAAATATTTAATTTTAAGAATACGCAATGAGGGGTTAATCACTCATGAGGTTGAGTGTCAAACCTCTTTGAATACAAAACCCTCGATTTTTTTTAATAAAATTATTCACAAAGTTTTAAAATATGAGGTTTAAAGGGTAGGATTCAAGGATCCGGTATACAAAATCTCTGAACAAATTGACATTTTTAGCTGAATTGTAATTGAATTTAATTTACTCCTGAGTGGAAGAGAATGGCAATACTTTTATTTATAGAACCTCGATTTCAATCACTTTATTTTTAACCATTTAACTCTATTCGATGTCAAATCCATTAGTCTATGAATTACTCTTGCGTAACATTACGTAAGTAAATTGTTTTTTTTTATCAAACCTTATCATTATTATGTGGAAAGTTCCACTTAGTCAATATTTGAATCTTAAAAAGAAATTAACTTAAACAAGAAGACTTTCTAAAATCAATGTTAAAAGGTATAAAAGAGAAGGAATGGGGTGATGCAAAGGAAAGGGAATTTCTTTAATCAGTATTTTTGTAGTAAATGGGTCGATGGAAAAATGCAAGAACGCGAAGAGTCGACCAATTTTTTGACTTTTCGCATTTTTAAAAAAATCGTGTGCACCCGTGACACTCTTAAAGTTCTTTTATGAGGGTGTACCGAAATATCGCTGGAAGGGAGAATCAAAGAAACTCCTATAGGTGAATCCACGGCCTGGTTTTGAGGACGCCTTCTGATACAATCGTTGGTCGTAGAGTTTCCTTTTGGCATCTGGATACCGATACATCATGCCAATCCGGGAACAAACAGATATTTTTCGATTGATTCATAGGATCCTTGCAGTACGATTAAAAATTTTTATTTTTATTTCACACCATTTTAACTTTTCTTAATCAAAACTCCTTTTTAATGATTCACAAGGAATGATAAGTAATTGATTCTAATGATGGAAGAAACTAATAAATGAATTAAATGCATGGTTGTGGAAAAATTCAATAGACAACTTTTGGGAGAAATACCTGAAAATTAGTACAAAAAAAGTTTAAATTGAAGACTTTAGAGTTAAATTTTGAATGAGCTTGCTGGTTAAAAGAGGGTCGCAATCGATATTTTTGTTTGTATGGGCGCATGTCCTTGTTCAGGGTTGCACGTCAATCAACTTTACAATGTCTTTATCGACGCCCGGAAAATTTAATGATATTAAAACTTTGTCTGATACGTTCGAAATGTCTTTAAACACGCTCACTTCCACGAAAACAATTCCATTTCTCTAAAGTAATTAAAACTTATATGATCAATAGCGAAATGAAAGAAAGGAATTTAATTTTTGAACCAAATATTTTTCAGACAAACGAAATTATTTTGTATGGACTACGTAAAAATATTAAGTAGTGTTCTATCAATAATTATAAATAGGTATAGAATATTGCTTTATAGTTATGGATTTATTTATAGGCCGCAAAGAAATAAATCGTAGGAGAACGATTGCCAAAACGCGTGCACATTGTGCGAGTTCGAAGCTATTTTATTTCATTGTAAATAAATTCCAATCACGTTTAACCCGATTGAAGCTTTAAGGGTATGTGATACTTCACCACAAGAACAATTTAGTTTTGCCAACTTTATGTATGCAATAATAAATGTTTTTCATTTCGAGAGTAAAATTGGTAAAATGAAATTTGCTCTCATGATAATTATCACATGCTCTTAATTAAATTAAAACTATCAATACAAAATATAATGCAGCGATCTATTATTATGTATTAAGAAATCTACGGACCAAACAACAAATATCTACATCTACTGATCAACTAATCTAATTCTACGTTTCTAGCTATTCCTTATAGAGTTGTTTTCAGCTTGTTTTTATTTTATAAAACATCTATATTTGACAGATCTTAAACAATTGATTTTTTTTATAAAGAAGGAACTGCAAGGGCCTTGAAAAAGCTGGTGCAAAGCTCTGGCTAGTATATGAAAATGGGTAAAAACTGCATTCGAATTTCTTAACTACAATACAATCTCGAGTCCTTACCATCGATTAGAACTTCATAGGCTTCTGAGATCTCCTTGAATTTTTTATTCGATTCTTCTAGATTATCTGGATTTTTGTCGGGATGCCATTTGAGGGCTAATTTTCTGTATCTGTAAAAAGAAAACAATTTATTAATTTCAGTGAAGAGAGAAAGAAAAGTTGGAAAGAATTATCAAAAGACAGAGATTGAACTCTTGAATTTTAAATTCGGTTGCAGACTAATTTCTTTGTCCCTTATTCGGGGGATAATTCTGAAAATTGTTCAGAAAGTGCGTTACCAGTTATGACAACGTTTATTTTGGTAGGAGGTTTCTTTCTGTCAGTGGCTGTCCGGTGCCACGACCGTGAAACGGGTCACAGACCTCGGAGGATAACCTCGAATGCACCTCGGATGTACCACTAATGCAACAACGAGAGAGCAAAGAGGGGAAAAAGGAAAAGGAAAAAGGAGAAGAACGGGTTGAATGTAATCAAAGGCCCCGATGATTTTTCTATTTCAAACTCGAGCACGTGCATCTTCTTTCTTAGTTAAAAAAAGAGACGAAAATTCAGGAGTTCACTGAACCAAACCTGTCTCATCCTAAGTAATAAACGCTTGAATTGCGCAAGATTTTAATAGCTTTCTGTGAAAAAGAATCAAGTAGAAAAGTAGAAAATACTAAAAGTGAGAATCTTCAACACTGTACTCGACTTTGTATCTGTTATTTATTATTTTGTATGCGACTATTTTATAAAGAGGAAACAAAATTTATCTTTAGTGACCATTTTTCGTTTTTTACGACTAGGAAAATTTATGATACTCATTTTTATTTAAGATAAACATTTTTTATATTGACAATGAGCTTTTTTATTTACTTTATCTTTATTTTTCTTTAATGCAATCCTTTTAAAATAAAGAACAGTGGAAAATTCTTGAACGACGTATCTGATGATTTTATGAGACTATAGAGACATTAGCAAGGCAAGAGAATCTTCAATCGTCGATAAAAGTTCGCACGATCACATTAATCACGATCTGCTTTCAGAACTCTATCAATCTTTAAGAGACGGATGAGAGGCAGAATCTGTTACAACCATTTTCGCCGATTGATTGGACGAGAGTCTCATTTAAACATCATAAATAGAAGAGCTCACTTATAGTCTTTGCACGAAAGATTAAAGTCAAATACAAATGTAAAAATTCGAATTTTAAGTAGAAAAAAAGATCAGATTTAAGATTTTACAGTTTTTCCTTTCTTATAACTTTAAAGATCAGTATTCAAATTTTAGACATTTTCTAAGAACACAAGAGTTGAATGCGAAATAAAAGTTAGTAATGAGTTTATTTACTCGGTTTAAGAATCGTGGATTTATTTCGGATAACGTGACAACTTATGTTTTTAAGATATATATTTTCGGACCAGGTGGAGTCAAGAATGAACGTTCTACTTTTGGACACTCGAGTAGTATAAAGAATGAATGAATTAGCAAAACGGAGCATATTGAAACATATGTATTTTGAGATAAAAATTGTCAATGTCTAAAAGCTGAGTGAAGTTCTGAGTGACATTTTGCTTAGTTTAATTTTTTGTACATATTAAAAAAAAAAGCCTGTTGCATTTAGGCTTGACAAATCACGATTTTGTAATATTACAATTTTTTTGTCAGTATTTAAAAAAAAATTGAAATAATTTTCTGGATTGATTCTTATGTTATTCTGATGGATGATACATAATACTTTCAAGAATGCAGTCAGAGAGAATGGTCAGGATTCTACGAATGGCATCAAATGGATAAAGTCTATTTGTATTAAGAATTCAATTGGTGTTTACGTCGTATATCTTTTCGCGTTCATCGATTGGACGATAGTGATTGCAAATGATGTACTTACGCTTTCTTTATGTCTGCACCAGTAGAGGTCCGAGAGACTTCGAGGATTTTGTAGTAGTCAACCATTGTCTCTGTCTTCTGAATCGAGTGTCAGCTTAGGCAACCACCTGTCGGAACAATGCAACGTAACGTTTATTTATCGCTATTAGTCGACACCGTTCCATTCGTGGCCAATTGGCAACGATCCGATATATGCGAAAAACGATCGATTGAAAATGCTCCTTAAACAATTATTCAGAGACACTTTGATAAATCTAAGTCTCTCAAATCTTTTCTTTAATCTAATCTTTTAATTCAATTAACAGCCACTACACCAAACTCTTCAAAAATCTAAAAATATTTTTTATAAGTTACATTTTCAATCGCATTACATTCTTCACATTTATATTCTAAAATATATTCTAAAAATAAGAACTAAATTGAATAAAAAATTTTTGTAAACCTTATCTCATGATGAATCAATGCATTGATTCATCATTTTAATCGGTCTGAAAGGTGGGTTTGACAATACAAACTCGACAGAATGGTTTCCTTTAATAATAGAATGATATGAATGCTTTTTAAAGTGGGCTTTAACAGTTTATTGATAATTTTATTCAGGAAAGTGTTTTATAATTGGGATCGTGAGTGACGATGTTTACGGAATTTCACAATACGATAAATTTCATCGAGAGGTCGAGAATGGCCCTCAACAACAACAAACGCCTTGTCTGTTGAACGTCTCGACAAACTGGAGTAAAAATGAAACTTTCCATGCACCAGCCGAATGCCAATATCCTCTGGGATTGCAGAGAGCACTTTTATTTTTTCATTATCGTAATTAGTAGCGTAATAAGCACGAGCCTCCTGTAAGCACAGTGAATTATATGCTAAGAGACGAGGTCACGTAAGTTCGAATGGTGCATTTAACGACGTAATAACGCTGTATTAATAACGGACATGAGCAAATAAGTTGCAATATAATAACACTGATAAGAGCCACCCAACATAATTTTATTCCACTTTTCCAATAACTGGAAATAATGTTTCAGGTGCAAATTATTGGAATTATAAACCACGATTAAAATTGCAGTGAGATTTTCTTATCTATTTCCTGTAGAGTCTGATTGTTTATTTAGAGTTTAATTCAGTATGAATACATATTTATAACCATAAATACTTTATCTAATTTTCGTTTAATTTTTATATTTTATATTTAAATATACACTTGTGAGAAAAGCTTTTAAATATGAAGAATTTCAAGCATAACACCTTTAAATAGCAAAAAAGAATACTGAATGGGTTGAAAAATTTAAATAGATTTAATCGATTATGCTAAAGGGTCAGACGAAAATACAATTGAAGGAGGTTATCCGTTATCGATTAGAGGAATCGTGATTTCAGTTTACTATGCGACAAAATAGTACCGTTGCCACCGTCATTTCCGGCAAAAGAAACTTTTTCATTCTTTTGAAGTATGTTGACAATAGATATGGAGCTCATTTATGCGATAAGCAAATAATAATAGATTACATGCAAAAGAAAAAAACGGAAAGTAGAAATTCAGAAAATTTGAATTTCTAATCAGTTTTCAAAGCTAAATTAACAATGCAATGCACAAATTTTCACAAAAAAACGTAAAACATTGAAAGCTTTCAAGAAAGAATATTTGTGTAACTAAATGAAAATCATTTTTCAGTCTAAAAATAAATTCTAGGTAGACTCACTTCTCAAAACGTAATAGTTTATTTTAAATTTAAAAATTTTATTAAAGAAAAGATCCAACCTTCAAAGGTTTCAAGATAAAAATAAAACTGAACAATAAAACAATTTGCAAGCTTTCAAAACCTAAAATTGTGCAAATATTTACGAATATTTTTTGAATTGGAATAAAAAACAGTGATATTATAAAAATCAAAATGAAAATTCATGAAATCTATAAAAGATATTTCTTATAGAAACTCCTGACCTTGAAACAGAAGGAATAAAAATTATGAGTCAAACACGTGTTTAGGGAAATCGATTCTCCAAGCTGATTTAAAGCATAAATAAAGACAGTTTTAATTATTTATCGAGGTGTATAAGATATAAAAAAATTCGTTCAGTTGAACGGTCAGAACTTTTCAGTTATCAATAAGAAATATAATGAGGCTCTTGAATCTACATTTTAAAAAACACAATATTTTTTTCTAAAAAAAAAGAAAAAAAAACCTATCGATTATACCAGGAATTAATTTTTCTGTTTGTAACATCAAATGGAATAACTTCGATTCTTTCTGTTGAATAAAACGCACGATTTCACGCATAAATGACGAAACTTCGATTCTTATAAACATCGCAGTCGTTATTTAATTTCTTGTCCCGAACCAGTGACAAAGGAATGTTATAATATGGTATTATATTATTCGTTTGCAATAATTCTACCGAGTTTCTTCCGCGATTTTGCATTTTCGTCACGAATTTCGAGGAAAGTGAGGAAGAATTATTGTTTAAAGTTAAAGGAAGTATGCACGCAATGGAAAATTTTCTGAAGAACTGAGGACAGCAAAAATAGAAATAAATGTTGATATTTTATAAAAGCTTGAAAAATTGATTAAGAAAGGTTTGAAGATAATTTTAAAGAATGTGAATACTAATGCTGGGTGTTTGCATATTAAGATTTATTTCAATATGTTAACAATAATTTATAATCCATCCCAAAACATTGATTGTCCGATTCTTTATAAATTGTAGCCTCTCAAAATAATATCATCTCTATTTTTTCAGAACAACTTACAAAAATGGAGAACCTCTCACTTCCAAGGAAATAGACCTGGAGTCGATCCAAAATCCAAAATTCGGAAATCCTCACCTCACTCACGTTATCTTTTTCCTCAACTTTTAACATAATTATCTCGACTTCATTCTCACATTGTCACAACAAAACCGTGCTTTTTCTCATTTTTTTTCAATACCGATACCCGCGGAATTTCCACGACAATCGCGGAATTCAGAAATGCAACATTTGGAGAAGAAATGCTTCCTGTGTTGACGTCATGAGTAGTGCGCGGACTTCGAGTCTTTGGAAAACTTAAGCTTCGAGTCAAAGACTGGGCCAACGAAAATTCTAAAGTTAGACACCCGTGGTATCCAAAATAGATGAAAACGCGGAGGTGGAGGTCACTTCGTTATCCTCCACTCTCTGAGCAACTAATACTTGCCTACCCGCTTTTACAACCCACGAAGGGAGGATAGTAAAGATGAAAATTTATCACTGATCCACAGTGGGGGTAAAACTATCTGGGGGATCGGAGAACAAAAACAATAATTTGTACTTCAGAATTCAAACCTCTAGACCATTTTAGTCCCTAATATGAGGGACACCCTAGCACCGTTTCACATTTGCAGAATGATGCATTGCTGTCTAAATTTTCTGGCTAGCCTCAAGATTTTCCTCTTTGTCCCCTTTAATCATCTGTTTTTCACGCATACTATGATTTTCTCGATGAGTAAGCAAGCCTAATTCGGAAATATTTTAGATTCCGATGAACTGAAAGCTTTGTTACCTATATTATCCATCTGTATATGTCTATGTCAATAGTTAATATCAATAATTATTTATTTATTCAATATTTTGAACCTCATTCTAATGAATTTCCGCCTCGATTTCCGCGTACACTTTTATAGAAAGGAATTTAAAGTTTAAAATTTCCTAAGCACGTGACCTGACAGCCAATTATCGAGTGTCGCTTTAAACCAGCTGATCCAGTGGCACAATAGCTCAGATCTCGTGTAGATCCGTCTTGCACGTTGTTTATACCGTTACTACACACCGCTTGAGTTCCCATGCTGCACATAAACCACGAGTGCACATTTCTACCACTGAAAAGTTCGTTACTCTTGCGATACAATGAAATGAAACTTAAATCGTTTCTAGAAAACGATAAACCCTCTCACAAAAGCTACGTAAGCTCTGAGTTGACAATAGTAAACAATGAAAATTCAGAGTTGAAATAACAATACAAAACTGTTAAGGACATAAAAAAAGTCATTGAAATTGGTGCAAAAATATTTTCAGTATATGCATGGAGGAAAATGAATAATCAGGATATTTTAATATCTTAGATAGTGGACTATGTATGTGACAGCCACATAAAATATTCAGTTTAAGTATCTGGATGTTTAGCCTAAATATCTTAGATACTAAATATAGGTAAACAACTATCTAAGATATTCAATCTAAATATCTAAATACATATTTAGGATAAATATATATATTTGTAATTCAACTATTTGACTATCTAGATATTAAGTTTGAATATCTGTTTTTCTATGTATCAGAACTGAAAGATTACTTAGGAAAGTATGTATTAAGATGCTTATGAGTCTTACGAAGTTTGAAATGACAGTTTTAATACTTATGCAACCTGTTTCCGTTGACCGTATAAAACTGTTAAAAACACGCGGGATAGGATTTACATAGATTATGTTCAGTGTCGCGTGTTCAATGAAACGTTGCTTTCTGCTAATTTGATGATTGATTTATTTTTAATCAGAGGATTTGATTGAAACTACGAATAATTTAAACTGAATACGACTAAATTTTGCAAGACTTGAAATGCAGAATGATTAATCAAATCCTTCATCAAACACTATGTTCACAATAATTCATTGAGAAATGAAATAATTCAATTCCCGCTATTGATAATCCACCCATCCCATTGATAAATAATTAATAAACCGACTCTTTTTCTACATAAGAAAAATTGTCACTGTGATGTAAGACTTTTAATAAAAAAGGGACACCTGACTGTAAGTGCAGAATCGCACGTCAAGGTCGTAGAAATTATTGAATGAAGAAAGAATAATGGAAGTTGGAAGCCATGTGCTCGTTACGTTGACGTGGTCTATTCTATCTATTCTGTAATTCTAATTCTAAAGTCTGAAGCTGAAATTAAGAAGGCCAAAGCCAAAAGGTAAGTCTCGTCTCGCTATTACTCTGAGTCATCTCAGTTTTGGATTTGGATTTAATTTGGCCTACCATATCACGATGACGTGGGTTGTCGTGGGCGAGTTTCCAACCATGGGACCCGAGTGGATTTTAATGTTCTATACTCGTTACAACAAGCCTTTTTTCTTCATCGCTTTTCATAAACTCAAATACCACCTACTTAACCACCAATCAGCTTTATTCTAAACTTATAAGCGCATTTTACTTTGACAATCTGATTTCACAAAAATTAGTACATATGTACTCATTAAAAGTGGAATCGTATATCGTGATGCAAGATACATAAAGCTCTCATTGTTGCTTGTTACAACAAAGAGAGATATTTTCGTATTTAGTGGTCTCTTGTAAGAGCGAAGTAAAATAGATTCGCAATCTTGGTTTGCGAGTTAAAATACGCTAAAGCGCAGAGCATTCAGAGAGAGTTTCCTAATTGTTTTTTTCTGTATATAGACATTTTATTTTCAATTAAAGGTCACTTTTCAGATTAACGGAGAACTGTTAGTTGAAACCGGTTCGACGGCTTGGTCTGAACTTCGTTTCTTTGTAAAAATTTCAAGAACAAACTTAAATCTGACATCATTCATGGTTTTAAAATGAAATGCGGATCTTAATCCGGATTACAAATTACAAGTTTTATAGTTTATAGATACTTTATATCATAGAATAATATTATATTGTGTTGAGTCATACGCGAAACTAATAAAGTATGTTTTACGAGTTCTTATAAAAAAGTTACTTATTTAATCATTTTTTCAATATGTTTGTTTTAAAATGAGTTGTTATTGAATGGAACATTGTTTGCTGATGATAAATCCGAAGAAAAACTGAATCTTATCGATCACTATTTTCGCATCACGACATCCATGCTGACAGTTTGTCGTAATATAAATGCAGAACTCCGTATATTGCGAGATCAATAGCATTGACTGCTGTCAATATATGTATAGGATATCTGCTTATAATGCATTATTTATCGAATACTAAATTCTGCAATTCGCTCTGCGAATGCCTTGAATTATTATTGAATAACAATCTCCTTTTCAAAAGTCAAGACTACCACAACATCAAACTCAAGATTATTCGAATCTTACGGTTTAAGTGCATTCCTTAATATTATTTTCTTAATAAATTTTCTAAATTCTGAAGTGTATCTGAACTAAGACGCATCTGATATTGTAAAATATTATTTTGAAGCTTTGCTCTCGTTTTATCCCTTGGATTCAACTTCTCGAATGAAAGCAGCAATTGACCTATTATCTCTTGCCAAGAACCTCAAGTCTGAGCCGGTCATTTTCACCTGGAGGCGATGGGTCACCTAGATCAGGGATGCAACTCAGCTTCTTGATACCCTTTATGTATCCCTGTCACCACAGAAGACAAAATTTCTCCTCTCCTCACGATTCTTGAATTTCATTGATATCAAAACTGGATTCAGACGAAAAATCTATTTTATCTCACCACAACAATGATAAGAATTCACAATCTTAGGAGGTGCGGCCTCCTTTTTGTATAACCTTGACCTAGATGACAAATCGAACTAGCACATTTCATATCGCGACTCATAATACTTTTAAGGAAGTCAGTATTTTCAGAATAATGACCCTGACCTTTTTTTTTGCAAAGAGGCTCTCGAAAGTCAATGTCTTTCTTAACGCATAAAGAAAATGGTTTTCTTGTGACATTTTATTTTTGTCAATCGAAGGCGATTCCTTTACAGTATGTATCCACAAGGATCAGAAACAAAGTTTTCACTTAGATCAATAAACCATTTCAATATATAATTCAACATTTCCCACGGTTAAAATCTCTCAAATTAACATATCCCGGTAGTATAAATCAACGAAAAACATCTTTTCAGAAATCGATAACAATCTCTTTAATATCTCATGCATTCTCGATCCTTTTTTCTCTGAACCCAGAGCAACAAAATACGAAACAATCACCATAAATCATACCAACCGACACAAATAAATATTTCATAAATATTTACAGGCGGCTGTATTTTTAGCTCATCGAATGCTGTAATCTTCCAGAATATGCAGAAGAGTTACTGATTTTCGAATCACAAAAGAGAGTGAAATAGTGTCACTGAGCATTTCTACAGTTCTGTACCAACTAATCAGACGAGAGAATACAGCTACGAAATCACTATAAGGAAATCCTAACTATTACCAACTATGTACTTTTGTGGTAGATGATTGGACACTATTAGTCTTGATTTCGCTTTCATCGATGCGGAAAGATGGTATTACGGATAATAAGCAAAAAAAAAAATTGCTCGATGGGAGCTTCAAGATAGTCTGAAAGACAGAAAGGTAAGCAAGACAGACAGAGACAAGGTGGGCGTCCTCAACAAGAGTCAGTGCGTGACGTCAGGCTTACATATTTGGATACCAAAGGATTTCACGTTGAGCAGTTTGCGTGAATCTCGATAAAATGTCAATAAAATAAAATAAAATGAAATGAAGTAAAACGGTCATTGTTGCGCGACTGATTATAAGTCTCTGGATCCGTTAGATCCTGATTACTTAATCAAAGACGACATGCTTGCTGGTCGTCTTTCTACCAAAACGTTTGTTGGACCACTAATTCGAAATTCTTGAATCTTCCGGTCTTCGAATGATTCACGAAACTCACACCAAGTCAAATCTCAGATCATTACTATGCATTCTCATTCTAATATCTAGAAACCGCGAACGTGTATACTGTATAATGTATATTCAAATACGTCCTTCTCAGGACCACTTCCGCAATACGTATGCCAAGGACCGAATCATTTTTATAAACTTCAAGACTCATTCATCCAGTCTTGAGATTAAAATTGAATTTAAACTTTTTTTCAAATAATTTGTTTAAATAAACTGATTTTATTTTTAATTTATTTATTAACACCATGAGAAATGCAATTTAAAAAAAATGGAAATTTATTATTTGCGTGGATTAAAAATTTATCTGAAATAAATAAAAATGTATTTTATTTGATGGCTAATAAATTTTTATAGCAGATAAATAAATTGATTTGTCAGATTTATCAGTTAATTGTTTGAGAAAGAATAAATATTGATTTATCTCGAATAAATGTTACTGTGTGCAAATGAATAATGAAAGAGTTATTTGCTATAAATAATATTCTAGCAGTTTGTACTTTTTACGTTTTAATTTTTCTGATATATGTATTGCAATTTGGAATTTTGAAGTGCCCAAGTTTTAATTTATGTTATAAATTTAAATTGAATAAAGAAAGCACTGATATTTTAATTAATGAAATCACTTGATGCAAAAATAGGTCCTTGAAAATTGTTTAGTTTCTAGCAAACTAAAAATATAAGGTGAATCTCTGATTTTGGCAACCAAGTAGGCAATCTTCAAAGTGAATGACACTTGTTTTCATTAAATACAGGCTCGTATGTTGTAAGCATCATTTTAAATAAGAGCATTGTTTATTTTACCTAATTATAAGAGACACAAATAAAAGACAGTGCGAAATTAATTTTTTAAATTATTTTAAGGACACGTGCTACTTTAACATAAGAACCATTTAGTTTTGGCAACTTGGCATTTATAATAATAAATATTTTTCACTAAAAACTATAGGCCATTTATCTCCGTCTGCACGAAACAGAAGTAAAAAATAAAAAATATTTATTACATAATAATATTTCTAAACAAGTTTGCATAAGTAGTTCCGCTTCAACTCACCTAATCTTCAAATCTTTTCTCTAACAATAAATACGAGATCAGGTGTTTTTCCACTAAATGGAACACTTGAAAAGATCACTATAAAAAACCAGACAATGTTACAACACAAATCACCCAAAGTAAAAAATGGTACACCAACTAACACTTCACATTGAAATATAAAATCTGGTTTCACGGATTTATCACTTTAAATCTTGAAGGTAAAAGTCTTGGCCATTTTCAAATACTAACAAAAAAAAAATAATAACAATTCTTGGCAATTTTTGCCAGACTTTTCTCAAGACATACTGTGAGTTCTCCGAATCCTCGAGTACCCGAGTAGATTCGCGATACAACTAACCAGAAAGGATCTATCGATTCCGACGATCGAAGATCGCGTCGAGGTCGACCTTCGGTCAATTTGAAAGCTTCCGCCCAATAGGCTTGCTCGTTATGGAAAAAGCAGGTGAGTACGTGAGGAGTTCGCACCTATTCCGCTTTCCAAAACAAGAAAGCGACATCATCACTACACAAACTAGGAGAACAAGTCATTGAACATTTTTGTATTTTTTTTACCATAAAAAAAGAATGAAGATATCGACATTTTAAACATCTGAATTGAAAGTACTATAAAACTTTAAACTACTCTTTCAACTGTTTAAATTCCAAAATTAACCCAATTTAAAAGCAATTTGTCCAAAATATAAATTTATAATAATCGCAAGTGGAAGCGTTCAAATTTTAATTATGTGTAAACTGGAATCTTGCAAATTTTAATTTAGCCAAATTAGAAGTTTTCAAATTGTTATTGGTCCAAATTTGACGTGTTCAAACGGGTCCATAAAGATTAAAATGTTGATTTAAATTTATAAACTCATCATGGGGGCGTTAAATTTTAGAATTCAAATCAGATTTAAATTTTGAAAACTAAGATGATTCAAATTTTAATTAATTCATTTTGAAAGCCTATCCAAAGTTTAAACGATAAAGTATGTAATTTAATTACAATCCTTAATAATTTATTTTATTAATTAGCAGTTAGACAAATTTCTCTTTTTAACTGAAGATTAAGTTTTTGGAAGAATCAAATTTGAAAATAGCCAGATTCAGAAGCAATCTAATTTGAAAATTTTTTTATTTAAACGACTCTTTGAACCCTTTTTGATTTTCTTTTAATAGACTAGAGGCCATTGACACTTGGCTTCACAATAATTAATTCTCATTTATGCATAACAGAATTCGCATCGTAATGAGTGTCGTAAAATAGAACAAGAAACCCAATCAATAATTATGCGCAAAGAGTGCGACGACATTCTTATACAAATCAAGATAAGCAAAAGAGTTCAACACCAAGAACTATTTTTAAGTAGTCGCAATCTCTTTGTGACTAAAAAGTCTGCCGATCTGGAGATGAGTGCGTGGGATATTACACAACTGTTTTAAGCTCATACAAACAGTGATTGTCGTTATGCAAAAAAAAAGAAAAATGAAAGACAAAAATTCCAATATAAACAAATCATTCCGGATTATGAGATCTACTCTGGACAAGAAGCGTTGACTCATAAGAGGCAAGAAAAAAAGAACAGAGGGCAATAAATTCACTTCATCAGCAGCTCAGGGTTAAAGGCCCTTCGAAATAAGAATGTGTAATAAAGTGAGTCGTAAAAAGTGTAAATGCACATTAAAGTAGATTACTAAAACAGACACTTAAACCTGGAAAATGTGAAAGCAGAATTCAAATCTCGAAAAGGAGAAACTCAGAGAAATTCCCACCTGAAAAAAATTTCTGTTAGAAATTGATTAGGTGCATAGGGATAAAAATATATAATTAGAATATTTGCCAAGTAAAATCAGTTCAAATTTTAAAATTGCAACCTTAATCGATAGAATTTTAATTAAAATGGAGATTCCTGGTGTTCAATCGGTACAAATATTCAAAGAATGTTATGAAAAGCAAATTTTCGAGGTAGCAACAGTGCTGATATCTTTTCATATCATGTCGGTAAGATAAATGATAAGAAGTGTTAAGATCATCAAAAGATTTCAAGATAACACTACAAAGTTCACTACTATAAATTAAAAACGCCTTTAATCAATCAAGAAAAAGTTAATTAAAACATCACTATCAAAAAAATATTTGTCTAATTTCTTTTCCTTCAATATTACTACTACTTTTTCTCCTTGAAATTGGAAAGGAGAAATTAATTCTATTTTCTGATCATGAAAAGTGAAATAAAAATATTTTGCATTCAATGGAATGGCAGACTAATTTAGGATTCGTAAATGAACATTCATAAAGGATTTCTCACACTCAATAATGCCTGCATTTTCCACGTTAACGATCTTTGAACCACGAGCGACGACTTTCAAGCGACTATTTTTACGGTGATCTTTTAATTAGACAATGCAATGCCTGAAGTCTCAATTACGAGTTTCTTCAAGAGAGCTAATCAGCAATCAACTTCTCTTTTAAAAATAATCAATCATAAAACACCGAATTTTCTAATTTGCCAATTGGAATTGATTTAGAATATCTAATTTTCTAATTCTAAATTGCTGATATAAATAACCAATATGTAAAATGAATTAAACTAGATGATGAAAAATTGACCGAGAGTAGAAAAGCATCACCCTCAAGTTCAGACAATTGATTCAATTGAGACTCCTTCGAACAAACGAGATTCAAATCAAAATGAAGTGCACCCATTATTTTACAATTGAATGTTAAATTGGATTCTACAAGAACTAAAATCTATTAGCCTTCATATTGATTTAATAACCACTATTCTATTTAAAATAATTTAAGACCATATGTGCAAATTTAAAAAAGTTTGATCTGAGTTTAAAATTGCAAGTATGAAAGAAGAAAGACTGTATTAGGTATCTTTCGAGTGAATCGACGACTCAATTAAAAATGTATTACACCAATTTAACATTTCCGCTGAAAGGCGACGATCTGATTAATTATGAGATTAATGGGGTTTTAACTAACCGATTAAAGCGTGTGAATATAATCTTATCAGACGACAAATAGTCCTTTTTTTGGAACCGACCTTGAGAAAAATTCAAGCTATAGTGTACCGTAATAGTTTTATTTTCTTTAATGTAATTTAGTTTTATTTTTTTTTTCTATTCAGGATGAACCGAGTGTGGCTCGAGATCCGACAACTATTTATAGTAGGGCACATGCAGTGCAAAATCGACAGCGTGAAAAAAGAGACTGAAGAATAGAACCCTACTAAATGACCATCTGATCAGTTCAAGGACACTCAAGCACAAAGTGGTTACAATTTGCGATCGTTGCGAATCCTGTAGAAAATTCCTCTTGGTTTTTGTCAAGTAAAATTCCCATGAACTGAACCATGAGTTCATTCGGCGATTCATTATTATTTTATGAGAATTAAATTAGGAAAGCTTCCTTTCTAAATTTTAATTTACTTCTCGTGAATTAAATTATGAAACTTTTCTAAATATGAAATCTCTTAAGAAGCTCAGAGAGTAAAAGGCTTATATCATAATTTATTTAAATATTTCCAATATTGCATTTTCTTTCCCTATTTTATAATAAAAAAATAGCAGAATAGTTTATAAGACTGACTCTCTCGAATTTAATAATATTCTCTTAGGAAACACTAAATATGCATTAATTCTGGTATAATATATTGCCACTCGCTTCTCACTGGTGCAGCAAACTTTCACTTGATTGACACTGTTTTAGTTGAACCATGCAGTGCAGCTGATACCAAAAGATTCAAACAATTAATTCTTTCCAGACTTTGTAACCAATGAGTCTTCAATTACAAAAACGAGGGCAATCCATTAATCAATAAATAGCAATAATTTCAAAGTATCGCATTAATTAAAAGAAACTGCTCCAATTAAAAAAAAATCAAGTTATTTTTTATTTTGTTTCCAACTGTAATGAAATAATTCAATTCCTGAGGAAACCTAATTGTGACTGGGCATAATGATTTATAATCTACTATTAAATGTCTGTTTGGACATAAACCTTCTGGTAAAACGTGGATGAGTAAAAGTATCAGAATCGATCGTCATGAATGATTCACTATTGTGATGCGAAATTTATCCGAGATAAACGTCGTTAAAAGCCATTTACAGTTAATGCTATCAACCTCGAGATTTTTTATATTGTGTCACAATTTTCTCTAATAATTTCTTTCACTGCATCTGTGAAAAATTTTGTAATATTTAATTCAGTGCTCTTTTTCCTCACATTCCCTACAATTTAAGTATATTAATAATTAATGAAAAAATGATGAAAATTACATGATACTGAAGACAAGTTTTCTGGTCAAACCTTCAAAATTTTGTATAAACTATTTCATAAATCATAAAAGTTCACTTAATTATTATCGTAAACCACTTGGTGCAATATAATGTAATTTTCAATATATTTTTTACAATGCACGACCTGTTATTGAACTAAAGCAAAATTTGAGTCCTTGCTGAAATTTTTAAACTTTCTCCTAAATTTTCCGACTTGCCAAACAGAAATTAATTCGTTTTATTTGCTCAGCTGCGTGAACTCTCGTTTATCAAATTTACCTACAATTTTTATTTGTGTTTGTCCAACAGCTGTCTTGACATCAAAAGAAACCCTCCAAACTTAAAAATAAAATTTCCCCACAATCCAATAAAAAAATCTAAGTTTATAGCTATTTCTCAAAATTCAATCATTCAACAAATTTAAAGCATTCTTCAAGAACAACCTGCAGCAACAAATAATAAAATTAAAGCTCACCGATTTCCTAAAACCAAAATCGCATTAACATTCATCCAAGATAGTAACAATAAGCAAGTGTCAGAAATTATCATGTAAAAATTTAAATTATAATCTAAAAATCGTTAACATCGGAGCACAATGCGAGTGATATGACTTTTATCAACGAAAAGTGACGTATCCACTTTTCTAAGAAGTCAGAAATTAGTAATGAACAAAATACAAGCAATTCTTGAAGAAAAGGCGATGAAAGATTCGAAAAATGGACAGGACGCTTTGACCTTTTCACAGTACATAAAAACGAAACCTCTCGAAAACCCTTGTGATATATTTTCAGGAAAGTGGGAAACCGTTTAGCGTAGGAATATTGACTTCTCACTTCGTCTGTGATGGTTATCGAGAATTGGATACTATGATTTTTAACTCACCGAAAAGTGGCTCCTGTTTTTCCACTAGATCAGATGCACTTAACAATGAATTTGACACCAGAAAACGAACACTTTTCGATCAACGGGGAGGGACTGCCGCACAACTTGTAGCCAGGAACGAACGGATGGTTCCACACGACAAAAGGGGAGAAACGCGATCGAAACCTGAAGTGAGCTGCAAACAAACGCAAATCGATATAATAAAGATGGCGGCTATTTTCGATTTCTCTAGAGCCCGCGAAACAATTTTTAAATCAGAAAAATCAAAAAAATTTGAACGGACATGTTAAATTCTTATTATATTGCAGATTTAAATAGATAAAATCAGTTTCTAGCTAAGAAAACTGAATTCCATAAAAGATACCTACCTTTCTTGTTACACGAAGTTAACCTCTAAATTTTGTAATGTGGTTTTGCTTCTTTTCCAGAAGAGGATTTCAGATATAAATGATTATAATAATATAATGTTTATTGAAAAGCTTACGAATGAAAGCTTGTAAATAAGTAAAAGGTATTTAAATTACTTGTTCTGGTTTTTGTAAAAGGAGAATTCAGTATTTTCCTGGAGACACGAAATTTCGAGAACTCCCACGGCCACGAGTTGATGTTATAACTGCGCATGCGTCACGTAATTCACTTTATTGGTCATATTTTGCGCGAATTTTTGATATGCTAAAAATGCAATTTCTATCATTATTTAAAGTATTTTTATAATAGATCTAGCGATTTCATGGTTTTCCGCAAACTGTATTCCAAAAATCCCCGCGATATATGACCAATAAGATGAACTGTGTGTAATTGTTGCCGCATGAAGCTACTCGATAGCTATAGTAGAATCCTTTAAATGGTACAAGTCCGACTGTAAATCTGTTTGGATAGAATAAAAAAATACATATGTATCTTGGCTTACACGCAAAAAAAAAGAGATATATGGTAAAATAATATAGATAAGTGAATAAAATAATTAATAGACCCTTAAACTGCTATATTTTTCGGTAGGAAAAGGGCATAGGATAATTACCATAAGAGCAAATTTAGTTAATCCGACTTTATCCTCGCAATAATAAATATTTTTTGGTAAAACTAGGCCATTTACCTCTATTACATACAGATGAAGGAAAATGGCCTAGTTTTAGTGTACAATATTTATTATTGCGAGAATAAAGTCAGATTAACTAAATTTGCTCCTATGGTAATTACCACTTGCCCTTAAAGCCATGCTCACGTATTATCCGATTCCTACCATACCGGCTTCAATTTTTCAGATACCTCCTTTGAAAACAAAGAGAGTACCTATGAATTTTTTAACTACAAAAAATTATGCCATGATTTTCTATGTTTGAGTAATAAAGAGCTGTAATATCAAAACCCCTGAAACCTTTTGGATATTCAAAAACTCTTAAAATCCCTTAAAATTTCCCAGTCACCTTAATTTATCCATTCATTATTACAATTTGTTGAGGGTACCAAAAAGAAGCGAAGAAAACGTCAATTACTGTGTACGTTTTTTTATTCGTGTTCTAATTTCGTTTTTGATACATCTGGCTCCTTAAGTAGGTATCGCTTATTTCTGTAGCGTACTGCTACATCAAACCTTTTTTCTGCTTTTATTTGTTGATATTGTATTACTAGAACATAAGAGATATTACTTACGTAGTAATACAATATTAATAATTAAAAGCAAAATGAGAGGTATCAACCGGTGCCGAAAGACTGCGAATACTTTCTTCTCATGAGTACCTTCTAGGTAAAAATAAAAAAAAAAAAACGTATACTAATCACAAAATGATAAAACAAAAATACTGAAGTTACAATGCACGTCTTATAATACAAGCGGTTTATTCACTGCCCATTTCTTTTTTTGGTAAACGTTAATTAAAAGGAACTCGTTAAAAAATAAGTAAAATAATTATATAATAATAAAATAATTATAATATAAACGTGTTTCGTGGTCTGCGCAAAGTTAAAGCGAATCGACCACATTTTCGACTCATCGCGCGAATGTTGGATGTGTAGTAACGAACGAAGAGTTTCAACGACATGGAGATGTGAACTGGCTTTACAACTCTTTTTCGATCTTGATGAGCTCGGCAATTCCATCGTGCATTTCCTTAACGGCCTGATATTCAGTGAGACCAAGTCGTCGCTTGTTGGAGATGTCGTAGATTCCACCCTCTGCTTCGGTGTGTTCGCCGCGGGTACCACGAACCTGAAGGTTGAACTTGGCAGCAACCTCTTCGAGCTTTGCCTTGTTGGCAGCGAGCTTCGGCACTTTGATGTGCACAGAAGCGCGGACTGTTGTTCCCAGATTTGTTGGGCAGAATGTTAGGAAACCAAGACGATCGTTGTGCGAGAAAGGCAATCGCTTTTCGATATCATTCACTGCTGTTACTAGACGACGGTAGACCTAAAAAAAAATAGAAAAGTTTAAGAGTGTTGCATCCAAGTTCTAACTTCAAAATCCTACTTTCTCATGTTACTCAAGAAATCTTAAGCGTTTTATTTTGCGTACCTGTCCCAAGTCACCTCCCATCTGCATGGAGATAATTCGAAGATGATCTTCTTCATTGCACCAGACAAGGAAAGTTTTGGCATCATTGTGGAAAATACCACGTCCAGAAGGCCAAAAACGACAAGCGTTGGCAGCTTGGAGGAAGCGATCACCCTCTTTGAAGAGGAAATGATCATCAATCAATTTTTGTTGAACTTCTTTGCTCATTCCAGTGAGAGGATAGAAAGTTCCCTTAAGTTCATTTTCTAGTCCAGAAAGAGTGCTGGAGACTTTTTCCTCCATCTCTTTGTATTGGGCCTCAGTCAAACAAGGGTTGAATGGATATCCCTCCAATGAACGGCCGCACCTCACACGAGTGGATACAATGTATTCTCCCTGTTCAAGAAATTTTCCAAAATCATTGTCTGTATTTCAAAAATATTACAAAAATTTCAAGGAAATAAAGGAATTTAAAATGAATTAAAAACTGTTCAAACTGAATCAAACTGTATTCGAAGCAAAACAATTTTTTTCTAGTATTTTTTGTTCTTTTTACTGTTTATTTATTTTTTTAGTATGATCAAATCTTAGCCCACAACTATGTGGAATACTTACAGTTGGGTCAAGGTTTCCAAGCGTGTCAACATCCCCGAAGTCCTTAGGGGGGTGCTTGTCAGTCTTTTTGAATCCACCATGATAATCCTCAATGATGGGGTCGAAGAGATCGGCGAACACAGTGTAAGACTCAGCATCCGGAGCGTAAATACCAACTCCAGAGTCGGGATTCTCCACACCAGATTGAATCACATCTAAGAGTGTAGAGCCGAAGGAAGTTTTCTTCGTTTTCAATTGATCGAAGATCTCCTTCGTCAGGTACTTCTTCAGCAACGATTTGCTGTCCGAAGCGGCGAGCTTGGCAAAGCCAGCCTCCAATTTGTCCAGTACTGCCTGGTCAACCATACTGTTCTTTTTACTGCAACAAATAAAGAACAAATTATTAATTAAACTTTCCTTTCAATGAATTTTAAATCTAAAAAAGTTGATTCTGGAAAAGTGATTATTATATATATATAAGAATTAAATTTAAGATGAGGGAGTGCGAAAACATTCAGTTTTATATATCTCCAGTTAGATTATTTCTAACCCAGGAAAAAAAAGAAAAGTCTAATAATCGAGATCAAGTACTGGAACGCCCTCGAAGCAATCCCACACAATTACCTCAAGTGGTGGATCTACAGTTAACAATATACAGACTCAGACTCTCATACTTATCACCCTGAATCAAACACATCAACACATGTCTGATTGTCTGGAACGGTACGATGGAAAAATCACAATCGTTCATGACGCAATCGAGATCTCTAATCTGAACTGATATAACGACAATAGCTTTCGCATTGAGATCAACATTGTGAATCCCTTCGTAAACAGAGCTAATGAGAAGGGCAATAAAACTTCAACATAAGACTTCAAATAGTGTCTTTCCAGCAGACATTGTCCACAATTTTAAATTACATGGCAAAAAATGATTCTATTTATACCAAAAGTGTACTTTTGATTTCCAAACGATTACTTTGCAAGATTTTTATACTTTCATCATTTTAAGGCTGTAGCAGTTTTAATATTCTTTTCTTTAACAGAAAAGTTATTGTTATCAAACTATAAGTAAATTTTCTTTTAGCTACCCTTCAGGTGATAATATCTCGTATTTCGTATCATAGAATACTTAATATTGCGCTCCCTTTAGTGTCCCAAGTGTGCTAGTAAAACGGTTAGAGAGGGTTTCCAAGTGACGGGTTGGCCCTAGATATTTCATCACCCTAAGTTAATTACTTGTAGAGTGTTCCCTTTGTTGAAGCAGAAATGACTCTAACGCATTGCAAATTCACAAAGGAATTACCACAAAATTTCATTCTCCTTCAGTTAAAACTTTAATATAATATAGTTGGACCAACCATCTTTTTCAGTGATTTAAAATTTAACTTGTAAATACATAGTGCCTTAAAATTATTACATTTTTGTTTATAATAAATACAGTTAAATATGTTAAGCTTGAATTGCGAGTCGGTGGTTGCGTGGAAATGAATACGTAAACACCCAGACTGTCTGGTTCAAGTGCAGTCTCGCCTAACGCAGTCTTTTCCACTTAAATTATACTATGATAATTCAATAATTGCAACACGTTCAATATAAGAGAAACTCAAGTAAGTTTGTTAAGATTTACTTTTCTTGGGAAAAAATAAAATCTACAGATCTAAAATATCAAGTAAATATGAAAAAAATAAAAAATAACTAAATTATTGAAAATCGAGGCGTTGATCAATCGAATCTTGAGTGTACAATAGAATTCAAAAAGTTAATAATGAAGTCACTTGCAAGGTAACAGAAAAGTAATAATACAAGGACAATTCCACACATGTATGTATATCTAAAGGCAAACAGTTAAAAAATATATATACTTCAGGTACATTTAACATACAAAGTAAAACATTTACGACAGAAAATAAACATTTACGACATATAATTTCACACACCATTTAAAATTAAGGTTGAACGTAAAGTGTCCAACCGATCAATTGAAGTATGAGTTAAATTTTACATATTGTGTGTTAACAACTATTAATGTAGACTGTAAAATATATTTCTCTTTCAAAACGTAAGCTAAGTCGAGTTGCTAACCCAACAACTCCTTTCTATTTTGAATTCAACCGCGATCGTTATATTAAAACAGCCGGAAGACGACTCAGTGCATACCAACGAATCGCATTTGTATGCTGAAGAATGAAATTTCATAATCAATTTTAACCTTATCATTAATTTGTTTAAGAGGATAATTGAGCCCAATTTTATTTATAATTAAGGGTCAAGATAACATATCAGCTCGAAAGCATGTATAGCTAGAAATTTTTAATCAAACCCTCGATTTTAATCAATTAAACTGCAACCATTTTCAATTAATCGTGTTCAAAAAACATTGAGACATTTACATACATACAGTGTAATATTTATTAATCGAACATCATTTTCACGAAGAAGCAAAGACACCAAAGCTTAAAAAAATAAGCGTTAAAGGCAGTGGTACAAAAGATGGAGGATTTCTGTATGTTTCTTTTCAAAATCCGTAAAAAAAAATACCATAAAAATCTAATAAACGCGAATTTGATAAAATTTATACCTTTCTATGATTACTAGATTACAGTGAGTGCAATAACAGGTAGAAGAAAAAAAAAGACTACCGGATATTTTCAAAAAAACGAACGTTCTATAGATATGTGAAAGACATATCTTTAAATGAATAAATCTCATTAGATTTTAAAGATTTTTTCTTCAATTTAATACATACTTGGTGCTCACAACGACAAAAGTACGTAATCGTGCACAGCAGACACAAGAGATTAAACTCTCTGAGACTTCCCAAAATAACCAAAAGCCTCAAATTCGAAATTTGTACTCAACAAACACCGAAACATCGATTTTAACATTATAAATACGTACTCATCACCCGAAGCGGTATCCTTGGAGGTACATCCGCCCATTGTCGAGGATTCTCCTGCTTTTACTATAAACGTACAAAAGTATGCCTGACGACGATCTTGCTCTAAGAGCACAACACACTTCTCGATGGCACAACCGGGAAGTCGGTCTGTTACAGAATAAAAAATCCCACTAACTCAGCGCGTACTTCTTGATCCATACGCGAGATGATTTCGAGCAGCACTGCTAGATAGCAGATGGCAAATAGGTAGATATGACACTTTTCTGACGGATTATTAGAGAAAGTTCTCTTGGATTTCAAGTTTTAACACGTGTCTTTCTTTCCAAGCTTTCAAACTCCGACGATGGGGTTGTGAGTCTTACCGGCTTCCGCGTTCCCTTCTCAACTTCCACGGGCTAAGAACGGGTCACTTAAATTGGGTGCTTGTGATTAAAAATCCTTACTAGTAGATCAGTCGTGCGTGTGCGTTTCGTTGTTCACCGTAGATTGAGAGAAGTGAGGGTTGCGACTCTATGAGGTTATTCACAATTTGGATTAATAATTGTTTAAGTGCGTGGGTGATCCGGGGCATGTGTGTTGAATGAATCCTACGGTTATTTGCGTAAGTGTGTTGAGTGCAAGTGGATCTGTAAGTGTAAAGTATAGGTGAAGTGTAAAGTACTGGTGAAATTTAAAGCAATAGCAAGGGGTGTGTGCCGGTTCGAATCGAAGGGCCTTGAGGACGTTGATGATGATTTTGACGATTTTGAGGATGTTGTAAATGTCGAGGATGTTGTGTGAGTATAGAATGCAGGTGTGATTTGATGATTATGATGTGTGGTGAAGTGAACACTACAGTCTCTACGCTATCACTAAGCAAGAGGTATTCTGCGTGCCGCGCTCTCTCGTTCTCTCTCTTTCTCTCTCCCTACTCTTCAGGGTGGGGCACGCCGTCCGGCATGGGACACCCGGTCGATAGCACGCACCTACACCCTAAAACGCACGCTCACACGCATCAGCAATTTACCCAGGTGCAAGCGCCTCGAGGTGCTTTGCAGGGTTGCTACAGGACTTCATTTTCCAAATTTCACCCCCTTCTCGATGCCTTTTTCCAAAATATCAAAATTCCCTAGCTGAAGCATTGAATGCCACATGGAAAAAATATATTGCTGAATCAGCTATGTATGTACAATGTACATCCCTGATTCAGTTATAACCAGTGAAGAAAATGGGGGTTTGCAATAAAAATATTTTAACATAATTAGGAGTTTATAGGGCAACGGTATTGAAATTATATCTTATTAATATTAATTTTATATTGGTATTCCGATTTTAAAATATGTAATGGAATAAAACCCAGATATTGTTGATAATTAAATGGAGTAATGAAGAGTTTTCTAATTTAAATTTTGTACTTTTTCTTTGCAAAAAATAATTATTACTATTATATTATTACTATCCAAAAAATGTTATCTGTGTAAAACAATCTCTATATATGACCATTAATTCATACCCCACACTTGTACAGTAGTTTCGTGCAAGTACTTGCACTTGTAAGAAAGAAAAGTCACGTTCAAGTCATTACGTTAATTGAGAGACTTAACGAACCTCAGATCAAGTTTCATTCGTTAAGAAGAAAATGTATTTAATAATTAAAATGATTATATTTGTTACAAAAAAACATGTAAGGGTATTTACTTTTATAAATCGAAGTAAAAATATTTAATAAAAAAGAAATTTCTTTGATATTTAATCAAATTGTGATTTAAAACGTACCTAGTCCGTTGTGATATTTTAAATTAAATTATACTTAATTAATTAGTCAAATTATATTATTTATATTAGGTACAATATGGTGATCGACTTGTGCCTGCTTCTAGAGCTTTGCACATTCGGCCATGATCAAGCAACGTAAATATGACAACAGCCCACGGTATTTATTAGCGGCCACCCATCCAAGTACTAACCGTACCCATCGCTGCTTAACTTCAGTAATCTAATGAAAACTGTGCTTTCAGCGTGGTAAGGCTGTTATCGGAAAATGAACCTCTGTCCTGCACTATGGGACAGCCACCATGGCCAGACATAGCCCCAGGACAGTGGCAGAAGTCGGACTTTTTTTGAACCGTCTTGTCCCTTTTGCCGGAAGTCGCCCCCGAGTCCCGTAGGCGTCGGATAGAATGGGTGGAACAATCGTCGTGAGGTCACCAAGTTAGGTATCCATATCCAGAGCATTGCCCTGATGTAGGAGAGAGCAGGACTAGTTGAATAACGGTGTTAATTGACTCATCGAACAGTTTCTGTATTTATCAAATTGTGATTTATAATATTAATTATGAATTAAAATATGTAATTGTAGATCTCACTAGCCCTGGTCTCCCTAGAAGTACATGAAAAAATGTGTCCATTGGTACCGGCTCAGAAATGAAATCGGAATCTGAGCTATCAACTTTCCCTTGCACCTATCGTAATATTTTACAAAACTGTAAACACTCGACAATATAGTTTAAAAAATAATCAATTCCATTTTGTCTACTGCAGTCTATAATTATTTAATTTATTTTGCACTCTTGAACCACTTTTTTCTGGAACTAGGTAATTTAGCCGTCATTTAAAGTACATTTTGTTTCCAAGGACAAAGTTTACGACTGTAATTACGTGACTTCTCCGAATGAGAAGTTGGTTTTTATGTGTGGGATTTTTTGCAGAATAGTAGTTTCACACCTGTTAGAAGAGTTGTACCTAAAAACGAACCTTATAAGTTTTTACTTTCACTTTCCAGACAAGAAACTGTATGAAGAGTCAAAATAAATTTCCCCTGAATCAACATTTTTTTCAATGCATAAATTACAAGGGAATCGACCTTTTTTTAAACGCTTGTCCTCGAAAAGTTAATTTTTTTTTTTCACAAGCGATCTGTTTTCACTATTCACATTTAATTCCTATCAAGGGCGACGGATATTGCAAGTAATTAAGATTTAACGCTGAATTGTTTCCGCTAAGTTTTATAGCAGCATCATGAACACATTATTCATGCAATGTATTTAAATTATCCAGATTTGGCCATAAGCCAAATGTTTAGTTGATTGAAAAAAATTTTTTTCTAGCTTGAATAATATACTTGACCAAAAGGCTATAGAAATTTCTAACAGTATATGTATTTTATCTCGAGAAAAAATTCAAGGTTTGAATATTGATTTGCGGTCATATTTTAAGAATGGCTTTTCGTTTATCTCCGAGAACTTCCTTTTAAGAAACGTCATTTCAAAGTTTAAGCTATGAGTCAGTAATTGCGTTCCAAATTAGTCAACCGTTGCAGTCACAGGTTTCTTAAAACTTAGCTGAGTTATTTAATAGCGAATGGATACAAAATGAAATCTTGAGAAAGAAGTTTACATGATGCAATAATTCATTTATGTATATAGCAAATTTAGACAATTAATATCTTCCTATGCATAAATACTTAAAGAAATCTTAACATTTTTTTTATTTATTATACTTTACAGTAATTCAATCGCTTGTAAGAAAATAAGGTTTGTTGTTAAATTTTATATATAATCTAAAAAAAAGTACCACGCACAGCATCCATGACTGTCTCAGAAGTAATAAATGGCCATTAGCAACTCAATGTAGGTATATAAGTGTAAAATGAACCACGTTTGAATTACCAAGGTCAGGTTTTTGCAAAGTGGTTTAGGATTGGTTACATAATATCTTTGAGAAGACTCAGAAGAATAACGGCATTTTTCATGTCATATTTATAGTCGAACTGATACGGTGAAATGAATGATGAAAATTAAAATAAAATTGGCACACTGAAAAATTTGCAGATAGCATTGCCGTAGATTAAATGATATTTTTATGCTTATTAGTGCAATTCTAGTACCTGATAAAATTTTTCAAACAACAATATTATCAGTGATAATTGTGGATATCGGAGATGCGTTTTGATAAGGGGTGCAATGAGGAAAATAGTTTGATAATCCATTTTATCCATTCGTTTTTTAGTAACTGTATCTAGTCCACCGAGTGGCGAGTAGGAAATGAAGCAGCTATTAAACCGGATGTTCTTGATTCGTGGGACGAGTGGCGGATGGGGACGTGAAATGAATTCAGAGACCGTTTTCAAATGATTCCTACAATTACGAGTATCAAATCGTTGAAATTTTGGCAAATCTAAAATTTTTATCAGTTAATCACAATCAAAGACAATTTAAAATTGTCGGTGATAAAAAAGTTGCAAGGCTATTTATAAAACAGGACAATGTCTAGATGTCGAAATCGAGATGTTTTCTCAAGATAAAAAAAAATAAACACAGATCATTGTTCTCTGTTCTGCAATTTGCGCTTTGAAGCCCATAGACGATTCCGTGTTTCTAAATTTATTCTCCCTGTTTGTCATTGTTCCACATTCCTACACCTTTGAAGAAGAAAAGCTCAAAGAAGACCATAAATAAATCTACCTTCGAGAATACAAAAGAAACGTTGAGACGACTGTTTGAGTAAAATAAGTCTCAATTTCAACAGACAAGAGAAAATACCGTGAATAGCCTCAATTTCGAACTATGTGATCGATAGCTAGTATGGACATGCTTTAAGCAAATTTCAACGTAAATTCGTGACCCTGACGTGCATCGAATTTTTCAAGACTGACTTTTGTAGAAATGATTAAAAATAGAGCTACAATTTTGTGATAAATTGCTTATAATTTATGTAAAATTTAAAGAAAAATAAAAAGAACTATAAAATATATGAGGTAACAAATAATTGTATGCAATTCAGCCTAGACATGACCTACACGACTGCCAACAAAAAGCTGGCAGCTTTTAGATGCTCTAAGTTGCGACAACATGCTTTTGTCAGTTCTCTCTAATCGATTAACCCTGACAAAGTGTATACTATATTTAAATCTTTTCATCTCTAATTCCTTAAAGATGTTTAATTGTACAAAAAACTGCGAAACTATTTTCATTTTTAAAAAGTATTATTCAAAAATTAATTTCAAGCTGTCTTTAGTTGCTTTAAATTAAAACCAAATTTCTATAATTTTTTAATTAATGAAAACATCAGGAGAAAAAGGGTAAGTTTCGTACGAAAATATAAGGGAATAATAATGGACTGAATTCTTTTATATAAAAATAATACTGCTACTATCACTACTGGTATAGAATTCAATTTAAATGCCTTTTTAAAAAAAGTTAAATTTTCAATCAAAAAGATGGATTTTCAATTAAATATTTAAATTTTCGACAAAAAATAAACATTTGAATATTCAAAGAGTTTTCTTATACGAATTTATTGATCGAATCAAATTTAAGAGAAAATGCTAATAAAGGAGGGGAAAAAATATGACCCTGTTTTATATAAATAATAATAATAATGTAATCTTTACATTGCTTTGTTTTACTTGATGCGCCATCTGTTATTGAAGCAGCGAATGATGTTTTTCACATAGATAAGGGCGACTTTCTCATAAATTAAGCAAAATAAAAAAGGAAATAAACCCTAATTAATTATTCTAACAGCGATTCAATAACTATAATTTTTAAACTTTCAATTTCAATCTATAAGACTTTCATTGTCTTAGCGTTAAATTTGCTCAATTTTGAGTTTTCTACATTTTTAATGGAATAATATTTAAAATATTTCAAATTTTGTTTTCTAAAATTCTAAGTAGGGGATGAAACGAAACCAAAATCGAATAAAATTAATTGTTCAAATTTTATATAATTAAAACCAAATTAGAGAGAAACTTTAGTGACGAAAATGTAAAAACACTGATCATTGTTCTTTGTTCTGCAATTGGTGCTTTGAAGCCCATAAAGACGATTCCATGTTTC
>UCOK01000197.1:0-12874 GCA_900474325.1 Synergus umbraculus | reverse complement strand
CTTCACGAAGTTCAGGAGGCGTGCACTGCAGGAATTCACTTTCGTCCGAATCTGCCATTTTTTCAATTTTCGATAATATCACATTGATTTCACTATTGAAGAAAACCGAACAAACGCGTGACAGCATTCAGAAATAAGGTTATAAAAGCCGGTAGCCTCTCCGCCGCTAGGTGCGCTATAGTTGCTCAAGTCAAAATTGCGGGAAAATTTAAATTGTATAAATGAAAAATGACTTTTTTAATACAAATTACTAATAAAAGTTTATAGTTTACTCATAAAAAAATGTTATTAATTGGAAAAAAAAAATTTAATATTTTAAGTACTGATTAGTTTTTATAGCGTATATATTTCTGCAAGGTAAGTCGCGAGACGAGCGCGCTACAGTTGTCGCTGAAAACATCGACCTATTTCCGTCTTTATCTAGCTATCTTCCTTTTACTTATTGTGAAAATGTGGAATGCTTACGAAAAGAGGCCTTTTCGTAAGCATTCCTCATTTCGTACGTTCTTTATTCGCATCGTTCGAAATGCGCCACATTACACACAGATCATACGTACGAAAACACGCCATTTTCATGATAGTGTTGTAAAAACATATTTTCAGCTTTGAACCTAGGTCTTTTTTTGCGCGAAAATTTTACATGTTTGACCGTTCTGCCACGCGTATGGCCCCCAGCTGGCCTTTTGGCTGAAGGGCTTTTGCTTTTCCGGCAACAATCGAACCTATTTAACATGTCAAATTGCTTGAACCTACGTCTTTTCATTTGTATGTAGACAGCTCTCCGTCTACACGTTCAGACACATCCGCAAGTAAACTACAGACTCATCTACAGGTAGATTCTTTTACACTCTTGTCATTTCATCAAATTCTTTGTTATATCTTCAGTAAAACTAAGTTGTTCGATTTTTCATTTAATTATCTTTAAATCCTAACCTATTAAATAGTATAGATGCAATGTCTATGAAAAAGATAATCTATTTCGTAACTAAAAAATAAAGCGCATTGAAGAATGGAAATAACATGTAATAATAATGTATAAGAATAATATGAAAGAATAATAAGAATAATATGTATGATAGGCTAAGTTAGCTGAAACGCTATAGAACTCCTTTGTATGGATTTTGTAAATCTAAAACAAATAAATAAATAAAATATTATGCGTTTATTTATTCACTAAAAGATTCCATTGACACCGTATTGTAAGCCAAAACTCACTTATAGCGTGAAAACTTGGCACGGTGGTAAGTCGTAGAGTACATAGCATACACAAAAAGAAATTTCTTTTAATCAAATAAACATTTCTTTGAATTAAATAAATTTAAAATAAATAAAGTTCATTTCATTTAAATAAATTTTTTCTTTGGCTCTATATCAAAGAAATGTTTATTTGATTCAAAGAAACTTTTTTTTCAGGGTGTAAGCTGGAAATGAACTAAAATCAAAACTACTACTTACGGAAATGTTTCTATTGCGAGTTTCAAAAAGCTTTTCCACTGGCAGTTAGATCTTCTTACTATTCCTTCGTGACACTACATGCGTAGTAATTACTGGTTACGCATGAAGTGAGTATGAAGTTTGCTGAAATGCATCTTCTTTTTAGAATAGAGAAAGAAGGATAGGATAAAGATTCGTCAATTTTGAATAAATGCATTGTGAAAATTTTTTAATATAAATTCTTTTGAGTGATTACTTATTTCTTAGATTAAGAAACCTTTATCGATAAAAACCACCCCCTCTACGAAAATGCGTTGAGCCGTGCTAGCAGAGTAAATTCCGGTACACTTTGTTTCAAGATTATCATCTATCTTATATTAATTTAATTTGTTTATCAAGAAAGACCTATTCAATTCTATAATCGCTTGGTCAAAAAAGCCTTGATTATATTATTATTATATCTTACGTTAAATTTTTTAAACAGTTGGCCAAGAGCATTATTTGCTAGTCGATGCAGTTTTGAGTCTTTTAATCGGTTGGCCAAGGAAGCCTTATTACTTTGTCTTATGATGGTCTCGGTTGGCCAAGAAAGTCCAGACAATTTCTTGCTGTCTGATGCATTTCGTTTTTTTGAGTTTCATTGATCCAAGAAAGGTGTGGCGCCCAAAATATTTTTAATAAACTTACGTTGAAAATATTGAAACTTAGTGCCGAAGGTATATTATTAACTATCATAAAAAATTAATAATATCACGTGTGATACAAAATACCACAAAGTTAAAACAATTATTATAAGACTCCTATCAATACCATTTAATGCGTAAATTGTTGTTTTGATATAAATTGTGCTTCTTAATAACAAATATTTATGTATTTTGTTCTAAATTATAATATTATAAGTTAATTTATAAATTGTACAATTAGAAACAAATGCAAGAAACGTGATAACGTCACAGAAGTACAGCATCTTGACTTCGTATTGGTCAGCTGCTGTGATATTTTAAGTGGCATGATTTCATTGGTAGCCTTGTTAGGAGTGTCTGCTAACTTCATTAGTGTTTTCCGTTGACAGCTGGTTTATTCAGCTATCAAATTCATTTATAAATATTAATAGCTTGTAAGATTCCAATTTTTTATTTTTGCCCACAAAGAATGTTCATTCTTCAATATAATCAGTTTTTCGAGTATTAATCTCCAATTTATGTGATTCGGCTGGATTAATTCCACAGGATACAATTGAACCGCTGACGATCAAAAGGGGGTACGCGTGGATTCCAAACATCCACTTTTTGTCAATTACTTCAAAAACTACAAAACCTACAAATTTTTGCAAGAGGAAAAAAAGATGCGCCTTGAAATTTTCTACAAGTATAAGTCTTTAAAATTAAAAATCGAAAGACTTTAAATTAACTTTCAGGACAATACTTCTCACGCTGAATCCACGCGTACCCCCTTTTGATCGCCAGCGGTTCAATTTTAATGTAAAATTTTATATTTTCCATACAAAAAGTTATTATATTTTGCAAAATGACACGGAATTGATATAATTTCAACATATTCAAAGGGCATTAAAAAATCATGAATTTTATCTGGCGCATGTTTCTCCTTAATAGAACGTCACTTTTACGCCAATTTCATATGGCCGAATGAGAACTATTGCAAAGGATTTTTAGAAAGCGTGACATTTTTTAACTTACCGTTTTAATGTACAGTCAAAATCACGTATAACTTAACATTTGTCTCTAGATTTCTTAACGCATTTCAGAGGCGGATCCAGAAAGTATTTTCTTTTTCATGACATACTCATAAAAAATGTTGAAAAATAGCTCTTTTTTTTAGCGTATAAAGTAGAATAACCCCTTAAGGACTTTTAAAGGGAGGCAAAACGACAAAATTTTGTTCCAAATTTCGAGACGATTAAAAATTTTTCGTATATTCATTCCTGTATTCAAAGGGGGGGTGTTCTGGGTGTTCGACCCCCCCACCCACTGGAAATATCTGACTTCGTAAAAAACTTGGAACGTGTTTCATTTGATTTGATTTGCGGTAAATGTGCTCTTCCTATAATTTTGCTCTGGAGCCTTTTTTATGGTTGTATGAAGGTTTTTCACAGATTTAAAAATTTGTCATAAAATGTTTTTTTCTTTGTTTTCTAGCCCGTAATTATCTTAGCGCTAATGAACAATGCCGCTTTAAAGTGCTCCCATTGAAAAAATACTAAAGTTATCGATTAAAAATTTTTGGTAGTTATTTTTAGGATGATTAGCTATGGAAAAATGCAAAAATAAAATAAAATCGATTTTTTGAAAATGAGAAACTAGCATAGCCCCTTAAGAGCATGTGTTACTTGGTATATGAGCAAGTTTTTAAACCCGGGTTTTTTTCTACAATTTTTAGTTTCAAAAAAAATTATAGTCAACATCCGTCAAGAACGAGAACACGGAGTGATGTTGATTAAAATTTTGTTCAAAATGTAAAAATTGTAGAAAAAAACCGGGGTTTAAAAACTTGCTCATATGGTAAGTAACACATGCCCTTAATCCAGATAACGAACCTCGTTAAACATAAATTATCCACTGTTTTAAAAATATAATTCAAAGTTACTTTAAACATAAATATTTAAAAAAATAGTTAACGGCCTTACTTAACCCTACTAGTAATTTCACAATGATACCAGTTATAATTTTTTTATTTTTATTCTTTTTTTTTTTTTACTATAAACCGTGGATAAATAAGTTTACGCTTTCTTTTTCAACTTATAATCTTTCTATCTATTGCGAACTTAAAAATAATTTCTTTCCAAGAGAAAATATAAAATATAAAAATTTAGATTTTTAAATCTATTTTTACCTTTTTTTTTTGCTTATTTAAGACCAAAAATAGTTATGTAGTATTGATTTTGATGTTGAGCAAAACTTGTTTCATTTTTAAAATAAAAATTTAGTTGTTGAATGTTTATGATAGTTATATCACAATAGTAACATTTAAAAAAAATTCATAAAAAGATAAAAAACGTAATACTTTAGCCTAACATTATCTAATATAATACACTGTTTCTAACCCTAGGCATTTTAAACGAAACATTTCCAATATTAATTAATATACATTAACAAAACTATAAATGAATTATGTAAGCATTCATTTTAAAGAATTAAAAATATTAAATTTAAAAGAAATTAATCTCGCGACAGAACTATCATAAGCATGTAAAGGTCGACATTTCTTGCAGTTTTGTTTTCTTACCATCCGAATGTGAAGGACGACGCAGCTTTTAAATTTGGCTGTAATATTAGAACAAAAACTGTTAATTCGCTCAACTACCAAGTGATTTAGCGATACACCAACAAGATTTTTTTATATACATGTATATATATTCATGTATATACATGTACGTACATACGTATATATATATAATATATATGTGTATATGTACATATACGTTTATGTATATAAGTGTACAAATAAAATTTAAGCATGTCATATTGTAAAGTATAAATATAACTAAGAACTATGAATTTGGAGGAGGTGTGGTTGGTGTTGTCAGTGAAGCCGTTGATCCACTTGATATCACTGCTGTACTAGCATGTTGCTGCAATGGCAGAAACGCTGATCCCAAACTTGGTTTCAACTGGAATGCTACGCATGGCTTCGGATAATAATCCAGTTTGCTAAGGTCCACCAACGGTCGCCTAAACATATAAAAATATGTATTTATAAAAGCATTTATGATTATCAAGTGTCTGTATCATCATGTGATTCAACTTTTCAATCATATTGTGCAAGAATACGAGACGTTTGTTGAATGTCAATTGAAGATAAGAAAAAAGTAAAAAATTGCAAATACATTAAGTAATAAATTCTTTTTTACAACACTATCATTAAAATGGCGTGTTTTCATGCTTATGAACTGCATATAATGTGGCGCTATTCGAACGATGTAAATAAAAATGTTTGAAATGACTTTTCTTTGACGTTTCGTAACGTCACACTGAGAAAACTGTTTGGTTCTACCAACCAAAATTTGGTTGGCTCAACAATAGTATATTACGTGAATAGGGTCGAAAGGCAACAATTTCACGAGTGAAATCGTTGCCTCAATCCGAGTAACGTTTACAATTTTTCATTACACCGCAAATCGAAATTTCGATTTGAGATGTCCAGAGTGTCATGGAGAGTCTGAGGTTAAGTCCTGTTGGGCTCCAGGGGCAGAGCGCTGGCGGAATAAAAAAAAATCAAAGGAATTAAAATAATTACATATCACACAAACACTTAAGAATATTTAAATGTCCCTAAACTGTAAAATAAAAATTGTAAATATATTTCTCTTTGTGTTTTACTGCCAAAGTCGATTGAATTTTCCATTCTTCCGAAATTGAACGAGACGACACACTTGGCACATTTATCACGCTCGAAGGTGGTGACTGAAGTTAGCTTTTAGATAAGTCTCGAATCTCGAAACCTGCGCGTAGTAACACATGTTGGCCTCCCACCGGAGAAATGCTGCCATTGGCCAATTTAATTTAATGTTCAATCACGCGCCAATTTACGACCAATGGCAAAATATCTCCTACACCATTTGCATTTATCTATCACTTTCTTCCCTAGGGTAGAAAACACGACTTTCGACCAGCTCAAAAGGCATCGAAGGCCTTTCTGTGATTTCGGCAATTGAAGCGTGTTCGGTGTTATTTGGCTGTTTTGCTGATCACTAATAGAAGAAGAAGACTTAAGGGCATGTATTACTTACCCGATCCCTACCTTACCGACATTTTTTTCTCTGTAACGCTACGTCTACATTTATTGAGATACCACATTGAAAATTTCTATATTTGAAGCTAAAGCCTTCATGTACGTTTGTCTGGTCCTAAATATTGACATTTAAAAAAAAAAAAATTTTCAAAAAATTTTTTTTTATTTTTGCAACAATTTAAGACCAGACAAACATACATTAGCTTATTTTTTTAATTTTATAGATTTTCCATTTGATATCTTTATAAATGTAGGCGTAGCGTTACAGAGAAAAAAATGTTGGTAAGGTAGGGATCGGGTAAGTAATACATGCCTTTAAGGGCATGTGTTACTTATCATATGAGCAAGTTTTTAAACCCGGTTTTTTTCCTACAATTTTTGCATTTTCAAAAAAATTATAGTCAACATCAGTGAAGAACGTGAACACGGACGGATGTTGACTAAAACTTTTTTGAAAATGTAAAAATTGTAGAAAAAAACCGGGTTTAAAATCTTGCTTATATGGTAAGTAACACATGCCCTTACTCTATCCTGTCAGTGTACAGTTTAGTGCCGGCCCTTGCGGCCTGTGCGCTTTTCGGAGCATGGAGTCTGACGCGGACGTAACTTACAACGGAGATAGGACTCCGGATAATGATAGCTTGAATTATGAAGTGCTACATAGGGGTCTTAATGGGTTGAGAGATAAGTTCTCCTCGCAGGGAGAGGCTGATAATCGAATTGTCTTTTCTGGTGAGGAGAACATGGACTTCACTGAGACCCTCTTGAGTAACAATGAGCCTTTGACTCAAATAGATACAGAGAGTAGATATAACTCTAATCCTCGACACCAACAACAAGACAACAAAAAAGAAGATTCAAGACGAAAAAGAAAACAATCTGACGACAATAATAACAATCGTAACGACCCTAACAATTCCCACAAGACTAGACATACAGAAACTAATAAAAATGCTAACCCATCCAGAACCCCTAGAATACATAATCGATATTCCCAAGCCAACAAAGGTCCATACTTTGTTGAAATTGATAGTGGTGAGGACAATCCCATGGACCCTTACAATATGGGAAAAATCCTTCATAAGTCCTTCAACAATATACTGAGCGATATCAAAAAGAAAGGTAGAAGTAGATTCACTGTACAGTGCTATTCTGGAGAAGGTGCTAATCGTATTGTTAATAAGGTAAATGAAATTTTCCCAAAACTAAATGGGTTCATTCCAAACCATAGAGTCTCTCACATTGGCGTCATTAAAGGTATTCCCACAGATCTCTCTGAGGAAATCAAGGCTAACGCTACTTCTAATGTCCCCATTCTTGAAGTCTCTCGTTTATCTAAGAAGGATGATCAAGGTAATTTAATCCCTGTGAAGACAGTACTTATTACTTTCGATGGAAAAATCTTACCCCAAGACATCAGATTCTATTATACTCTATACCGAGTTTCTTCCTACATTCTTCCAACCAAGGAATGCAGAATACTGACCATTGTATCTAACCTTAGAGCTTCTAAATCTCCTTCTCCTGTTAGTTTTGCGAACTTCCCATCTCTAGGTGATGTTGATTGTGACTCTATTCTCGCCAATGGATCAGAATATTTACAAAAATTCAGCCAAGCTGTAAACAAATCCCCCTCTTATCCTAAAACTCACACCCCTCCTCCCTCGTCTTCTTATCATAAAAAACCTCAAACTCAATCCCAAGCTAGATCTACCCAGTCGAGCCCTCAACTCTTCTCTCATCTATACACACGACCCTCTAGTTCATTTGGTAATGGTGTATGCCTTCAAAGCCGTTCTGAAAACCCTGCACATCATCCTTCTCAATCTTCTCAACCTTCTACACTTCCTGTATTTTCTACGGAAAGTCAACCTAATGAAAATGATCTCAAACAAATAATTTCGTCTCTCATATTGTTCCTTCAACGTTTTGCCCCTCTACTATCTCTTTTAAGTGGTGGTCTCTTAAACTCTCAATGATTTATACATACTCTCAATATCTCCAACTGGTAACCATTTTCCCCTTTTGTTCTTGATATTTTCATTATGGGTGTATTGGAAAAGCTAAGAATACTACAATGGAATTGTCGTGGAATAAACAGTAAAAACGGTTCTTTGGAGAGAATTATTCACGACTATGACATTATCCTGCTAAATGAAACTTGGTTAAAAAATAAAAATCGATTTTCTCTAAGGAAGTTTAATATTTTTAGGAAGAACCGTTTCTCTGATGTTGGTGGTGGTTTAATTATTGCTATCAGAAATGATATTGTTTTCTCTGATGTAAAAATTTTAGAAATTTCTAATTTATTAGATAACTCTTGCGATTTCTATCCCCTCTAATTGGGGAGAATTATTAATAATAAATGTTTATAGAAACCCTAGAGCTCTTGTCAATGACATAAATTGGAATACTTTCTTTGATTCCTTTCGGTTTGATTTCTCATCTATATTCATAGACGGTGATTTTAATTGTCACCACCAGTCCTGGGGATGTGATGGAGCCTGTCCGTCCGGAGTTAGACTTAACACTTCAATTCAAAATTCTGATTTTCTCATCTTAAATGATGGCTCTCCCACTCGCTTTTCACGACCTAATGAATCTAAGTCTGCTTAATAGATCATTCCCCCATGGTGGAATGAGGAGTGCTCTAAATTGGAAAGGTTGAGGAAGGCTAAATTAGATCTTCAAAAATTTGAAGCTAATTCTCTAAAAGTCTATTTGGAATAAAATCCGTGGTTTTAGAGATAGACTTTTGACAATTCCCTCTCCTGGGACCTCTCCAGCTAATACAGAGACAACTAAAAAAAATGGAAAAATTCATAGTTATTTAACGAATTTAGCTTCCCCCGACAAATTTACCCCCTATTCCACTCTTTCCAAATTCTTCGCCAACTCATGAAAATCCTAACACATCTAAATTTCCAAGTGAACCTTTCAACCTTCAAGAATTATGTCTTGCCATCTCCAAGTCTAAAAGCAAATGATCCCCTGAACTAGATAAAATTAATTATGAAGTCATTCGAAACCTTCCAAATAATATATTAAACAACTTATTGTATGGGCTTGTCCTCGTTTTCTTGATCAGCGAAGAACTTTGGAAAGATCTTTAATCAAATCTAAAAAGTTTCCACCTTTCAGTGTGGAGGCTTATCTCTCTAATCCAAACAGCTACGCTTCTCAATTAATTATAAAATTTCTAAGTTCTTGTAATCTATCTCTATAATTCATTCATTTATTTATACCTACAAATTTATTTAATCTTCATGCTTTGAAATTCACACTTTAAACGGCCTGCGAACCCTAAATTCAAATATTGAATTTCCTGCCCAATACACAAGTTACTACTACTAACACCATCTACAATACAACATATGTATCGCAACATCATCAACTACAAATGAACACGCAACTCTAGTTATAACGCCTTTAGCTATGGCCTGATAGGTCTCGCTTTTACCAAGCAAGGGATGTCCATTGCGGCAACTCGGAAATCCCTATGGACCTAGTGTTAATTAAATCCCCAAAGAAGAAGAAGAAGAACAGGCATCGAAAGTCGAATTTTCGATAGAGGTGTAATGAAAAAGAATTTGGTTGCTATAGAACAAACAAACATTTTTATTGAATCTTTTTGTTGGCCTAAAAAATGAATTTGTTAACACTCGGTATTGTTCAATTAGTTGAACAACCCAAATTCACAATTTTTATTAAAAAAAAAATTACTTGGAAATTATAAAAGAAATTAAATTACATTTTTTATTATGACTCAGTACGAATTTCCATGCGTTATATTTATTTTCAAGGATGATTCAAAAATATTTTCATCGAAAAATCCTATAAAGATAAAAAAAAAAAAGATAAAAATAAACGCAATATTTTCGTTCATAACTAACAAAATGGATTGTTTGGGCTCTTATTACAATTAATTTTTATATGTATATTTCAAGTTATTTTAGAGAAAAATATTTATCTTACTCATATTATTAATTTTTCAGCTCTTATAAAACTCACGAAAATTTAAACATTAAAACATTAAAAGTAATCAAATAAAACCGGTATAATATAAAATTTAAGTAAAACATGTTAAAATCAATTGAATTTCACTTGGATTACTACCCATTTTTGAACCCGGCACTGGACGTTTCTCACAAGCGGTGAGAATTCGACTGGTTAGTATATAAGGACCATTTCGACCTAAATGGCCATATACAACTTGACAGCTAGTTTTTATTTTGCTTTAAAACCCTTCATATTTTCCCAGACTGTCTCAGAAATAATATGTCTAACACTGGCATAATAGGTCAGTGGTTAAGAAATAACTAAACGAAATTGTAAAAAAAGAAAAAAAATGTGGGGGGAAGGCTCACTTTATACACAGTGACAACATCACTTCCTCAATCTTATAAATATTGAAAAAAGGAGGTTTTCAATTTTTATAACATTTTGGTACCCGTCCAAAATTCCCAGACTGAGTTCTACACTTTTTAAAGACATATTTTTTCCGTGTAACTTCCGTAATATTCAATTAAATGCATTATTCTTATAGGTCAATTGAGGCACCGGATTGCAGAACTGCCTCTACGCTTGGCCCGACTGAGCCCAGTAGGCCGGAAAGAGGGGATGATTCACTAAACGCCACTGAACGCGGCAATCGAGGAAAAGAAGCAATTTACAACGCTACAATCAACTTGTCGTTTTTCTGTTAATAATTAACGAATCGAGTTGATTTTTGCGTAGAAATATTCTCTAAGCTTGTACGATTCTCACAGATATAGTCGTTAAGTAATTTATATAAATTATATGAACAATTTCACCAAACGACTATATCTGTGAGAATCGCACAAGCTTAGAGAATATTTCTACGCAAAAATCAACTCGATTCGTTAATTATTAACAGAAAAACGACAAGTTGATTGTTGCGTTGTAAATTGATTCTTTTCCTCGATCGCCGCGTTCAGTGGCGTTTAGTGCATCATCCCCTCTCTCCGGCCTACTGGGCTCAGTCGGGCCGAGCGTAGAGGCAGTTCTGCAATCCGGTGCCTCAATTGATTCGTCTCGACATAAGGCGAGAAAAAACGGCGATACACACACGCCCCGAAAATTGACTAGAATGTTGTACTACATGTATCAAACTTTAATTAAGCCATTTTAAAAATACTGGAAAATGTAACAAATACAAAATTTCCTCTAAAAGGAAGCAAAAAAGGTCATAATTTTATTTTTAAAATTATATAAACTAGTTAACTAGTGTTAACTAAAAGAGATTAATTATGCTCTACTATTAATTACCAAGAAATTATAAATAATAAGAACTTTCTTATTTTTCAACGAAATACACCAACCATACAGGAGAATCGAATCGTCCTTGGTTTTTTAAATTGGGCCGATTAAAGAATAATGCTACATATATGTAATATTAATTACCTGGAATCTTCGATAAATTTAAGATTAACTTTTTCACAGCCATCAGGTGGTTCTCTGGCCAAGAACCTATTAATGTGAGGTGATGTGCCTAGCCGACTTTCTTTTTCTTGTTCTGGTGTTGAACCGCGACTACCACCTACAAAATTTTTAAGAGACCATTTTTTTATATAAATAAATTCAGAACATATATGGCGAATTATTCCTTATATGTATAAAATTCATAATAAATTACCATTCATATTTTTTATAGGGATTGGAAATCCAAATATATACTTGAATATTTGGGACCCCGAGTACATGGAATATTATTATGGAGTTAGTACCAAAGAACATTTTTAAAAATTTATTTTCTAAAAAGTGCACATTCTTATAATAAATATATGTAGAATTGTTGGGTTAATCGTTATTTTTGTCATAAATATCGATAACAGATCGAAAAACGCCAATCAACGTAAGCATCTCGAACATGCCGAACGTGCATTTGGCGCGCATTTGAAGCAAATGACCTTGAAAATTGAACTCAAGGTCAAAATTGATGGTACAGTTAAATGGTCCTCTCGATCCTGGTCAACTTTTGTCGAAACCATCTTTTCGTAAATAAAGTATTTTAGAAGATATTTATAGATTAAAATGGATCACCCTGTATTTTAGATCAAAAACTAAACGCGTATTTCTCAAAACAACGTTTTTCGACCTGGTATGCATGATTCAGAAAAAAGTATTGGACTGATCAGGTTGAAATTTGGATATGTTATTCTACACATATGTCGTTATGGCATGAACCAACAAAAAAAAGGGTGACCATTATACCCTTATGTTTTACGGCACGCTGATTCTGAATTTTATGTCCGTTTACCCCCACCACGTCATAATTTAGGTCAATTGAAGGTCAAATCGTCCAGATATAATATAAAATTTTTTTTTCAATTTTCAAATTTTAAACTTATGTTTAAATTTTCAAATTTAAAAAAATTTTTTTCACCTCTCTTGCGGCGACAATATATAAAAGCATGAAAAAATTAATAAAACAAAGAACTATGAACTTTTTAAATGTGTGATAGGTCTATGATAGGTCACTCTTTTTTACATTCTCATCAGAGAGAATGTATTATATTTATGTAAAATTTGACCCCCTTATTTTTTCTTAAATTTTCACGTTTTGTGACCCTCTGAACCCGAAAAACATGGTTTTACCAATGCGTCCGTCTGTCTGTCTGTGTGTGTGTGTGTGTGTGTGTGTGTGTGTGTGTCTGTGTGTGTGTGTGTG
>UCOK01000196.1:6607-27795 GCA_900474325.1 Synergus umbraculus | reverse complement strand
CTCTAATCCAAGGATTATTCCGTCAAAGTTTGGAAAAGCTCTTCATCGCGATTCAATTGACAAAAAACAATCTAGAAAACTCAGAAAGTGCTGATACACTCCAATTTCTTGATCAGCTATTCGCATACAAAGTTCGATCCAAGTGTTTGATGATTGCCATACCCGAGGGAGGAAAACCCATTCCAAATTACAGAAAGTTACTCTACTACATGTGGTCTAACTTCTTCCTCGACTTCACAATTCTTGAGGTTGTAGAAAAACTCGGAAACGGTTTGTTTGGAAATCATCGATTAATCACCACCGTGCATCATTTCAATCCCTTCACTGGAATCTACACAACAGAGAAGTACACGAAGAAAACAAAACTCTTTCCGAATAAACTCCTGGATTTGAATGGATTTGAGATGAAGATAGGATCGTTTCACTTTCCCCCGAATGTCTATGTAAAACGCAACTCCACTGGATATCCGATTGATGTTTCTGGACCTGATGCCCTAGTCGCGAAAGCCCTTTCGCAAAAGATGAACTTCAGAATATCGGAAGTACCATCTCAAATCGAGTGGTATGGTTACAGTCATTGCTCTAAAGAAAGCAAACGAACTGGACTCGTCTATTTACTTGGAAAAAATAAAATTCGATTCATTACGAACCAGGGCCCATCGGCTGCTAATTGCGAGGAGCAAAGTGTTGCAAGTAAAAGTAGTGGATCCACTCGAGTCTGTGTTTTGATACCAACTTTAACTGCCAAAATTGATGGCGTATCGCTCAGGGTCAAGTGGATTTACTTCATTTTACTGATTCTAATGATCTGGCTGATGACGATCTGCTTGAAGTTCGATAAAGATCTTTGGTCCTGGTTCGATATCCTTCGAGAAACTTTAGGATTCTCAGTACCGCGTGAACCTTCGAAATTATCGGAAAGGATTGCCTTTGTCTTGATTCTCTTGGCCTTTTCCATATTCTCTTCCAATATTTTCGCATTGATAACGAACACGAAACTTACCAAGAAGCCTGATTTGCCAGTTAACACATTGGAAGAATTAATCAGGACAAATCTCATTCCAACCATGGAAGTACACCTTAAATATGAAATGAGACTACAGAATGATTCCGTTTTTGATGCATTAGCCAACGAATCTAGAATTGTTTCGAGACATGAAGAATGCATTGATATGCTCAAGCAAGGGAAGAACGTTGCTTGCATTCTTAGAAAATCAACGGCGTTAATTGCAATGAAGGAACAGAAGGATTCACAGAATTATACTCGGATGAAAATCATGAAGGAATATGTGTTTTCTGGACTCAAAAGTATTATCTTTGAACCAAAATCGCCGTTTATAAGAGGAGTTGATCCAGTTATACAAAGGGTGATACAGTCTGGTCTAATTTATCACTGGAAGAAACAGTTTTCGCCTCAGGCAAGGAAGTTAAATTCAAGGGAAGATGAAAAAAAACAAGAATCAGACAGTATTCTTACTCCATTGGTTTTCTTCATTACTTTCGGATCTTGCCTGTCGATTTTTGTTTTCATTTGTGAACTGCTGATAAAGTACGCCGAAACACGTATTCAAGGTTTTGTAGCCTTCTTCTCACGAGGAAGTGTATATTTTTAAGATGCTTTGGTTCTGACCACTCTAAAGGTTCAAATATTCAGCGTTGATTGTAAATTCCGGTATTAAAAGACATCTTATATTCTATATATTTAATATTCAAAAATCTATGTTATTTACAATTATACAAAATGATGTATACTGAAAATTAAAGCCACATGACGGTTCTTCAACATGTATATAGTCACCACTTGCCTGGATTAGCCCTTGTGTTACCATTCAAAAAAATTAACACTATAAATGACCACCCTGGGTGTCCGGAAAGCTGTAAATAATTGTATATAAATATTTCATGTATACATATATACATTTATGATGTTACCTTATTTAATTTTGGTTCGTTCTGACAATGAATAAAAGAATGTCTATAAATAAGAATGCAATAAATAATTTTAAATGCATTATAATACTTTATATAATCTTTATATGTACTCAATTATCGGCGGGGATTTATTTCGGAGTTATTCTTATTCTTATTTTTAAATAATGTAAACCTGAATAATTTTTATAAACAATTTTATTATACAATTTGCACTTCTTTCAATTTTTTAAATTCCTTTGCATTCTTTAGAATTCTCTAGAATTCTTTAATAAAATTTTATTGATTTTTATTGAATTCAGCTGAATTTTTTATTATTATCTTGAACTCCCCTTAAATTCTTTTGAATTCTCTTGAATTTTTTTTCAAATGGACCTTTAAAGTTTCTCACCCAGTAATTAAAGTTTTCGAGGAAAATTCATCGTTGTCGCACTTTGAGCTTCGAGACAACAAAAAATGCGACCACTAATTTATTAGCTTAGCCTTGCTGGAGGCTAAATTGTTTTATTTACGGGTCAGTTGCGCGTCGTCGACGTTTTTTGGTAATTAGTCCTCTCTATTCACTTCCTGCTGTTCTCTCCAATTCAGTGGAATGCATTAATCGAATTATTCTTTTATATTCTGCATTTTTTTCACGCCATTCCTTTTTATCATTTCCGAAGCACCAGAATCAGTAAAAAGAATAATATTAGTCTATAATTTTTCAAACATATAGACAAATTGATGGTAAATTTAATTTATTTTGTAATTAATATGAGTAAAGAATTAAAACAATTGTTTAAATAATAAAAACGGCTTCTTCTGTTCTGTCTGTTGTTCTGGAAAGATTTCAAACATGAATTGTTTTTTTGTTTAATCATTCTGAATGACTACACATCAAAGAGTTATAATTCTTTTCCTCATTTTTTACGTCCCCTTTTAATGATAAAAATCCAGTCGCATTCGCAGATAGCAAGTTTTTTTTTGCTTCTCTAAGCAGTGAGTATAAAGAAAGGAAGCTGCGTACCATAAATAGGACTGGAGGGCAACTTTTTCCAGGAAAGTTTTCAGTTGGCGTTAATTATCATGACCTCTTTGAATACATTTTATTATTTCCATCTCAGAATTATTCACAGCACGTTTCGGTGAGGAATAATCGTTAATTAAGATAATTATAAATGCGTCAAATAATTCGGAATTGCCCTCGGGACTATTCCGTCACCGGGGCTAATCCGTCACTCCTATAGTGATTATCAGTAAACAATATCTCAATACAGTCACAGAAAAATATTTATTCAGGTATTATTTAATATTATTAATTATTAATTTAAATTAATTATCATTTTTTTAATTTAACCAACCCAGCACACCAACCCGCGCGCTGCGCAAAAGATTATTTTTTTTACATCTTACAACTTCAAGTCATTTAAAAGCCAATCACTCTTTTATTCTAAACCAGCGAAATTTCGCTAATTTTAAATTCTAATTTAGAGAGCAAGTTTTAAACAACAATACATGGAATTCATAAAATTTTAAAAGATTTTTAAGAGCTCTAGAAGATTTCAAGGGATTTTAAATGTTTCTCTGATTTCTAAAAGGTTTTATGAAATTTTAAAGAATTTCATGGAATTTGATGAGATTTCTAACACTTTTAATAGATTTTAAAGGATATGAAGGGATTTTAAATTTGTAAGAGAATTTTACTACGGGATTTTAAAAGATTTTGTACATTTTTTTTTTCGAGATATTTCGTTACACCACTTTTTTAAATATACACTGAAAAAACTGTTTGGTTCGGACAACACAACTTTTTGTTGCTATAGAAGCATAAAAAATTATTTGGTTGTGTTATAACTACACAGAAAAAAAAGTCTTATTTTATCTGTGCAAATCTAGATTCTTTCAACAAACCGTTTGTTGAACCAAGAAAATTCATTTAAACCAAGAAAATCTCAGTTTTGGTTGAATTAAAAAAACTTTAGTTGGTTCAACAAAAATTCGGTTTGCACAGCCAACAATTTTTGTTGTTTCTATAGCAACAAAAAATTTTATTGTCCAATCCAAACATTTTTCTCAGTGTAGGATTTTCTTGTTAGTTTTATTTTTATTTACATTAATTTTTAAATAAAAATTAAACTTTTTAAATTTTAAATTAAAATTTAATTAATCTAAAAATTTCAATAAAAAATTAATCAAAATGTCGTATTTTAGTCGTATGAGAAAACGGAGAGCCGTAGACTTGTTTGAAGAATAAATTCCTGATGATTCGCTCCACTGTTTGGCAATACTTGCCAAAAATAGTAGTATTCTGATTTAAGAACGCTTCTTTATTTTCGTTTCTTCCCCTTTCAATCTTTCATTCAAGATCTGAGAAAAGTGTGCATTTACCACACACCGGGAATATCTCACATGTAAATGGTGCGCGCCAGTGCGCGCGCAAATTGTCAGTGGTGATGACCGGTTAACGTCAGACGCACTTGGTCAGTATTCGCCGGGTTCTCAAGCGCGGCTGTAAACCGGAAGTTAGCATATTTCAACTTTCTATAAAAGTGCAAATTTTGTGGCCACGTGACTTGTGTAGTGCAAAAATAAAGCCCTCATACAATGGCATAATTGACTTTCTAGTGTTTTTTTTTTTTTGCAAGATTCTGAAAATTACATCATGATCAAGAGAGTGAAAGTAAGTGTAATATTTAAAATTAAAATCTTTGAAACTTAACATTATGTAAAATACCAAAAATGTCTTTATGGTCCTTCGAAATATAGGAAATGTTTGTGCAAAATCGCATTTTTCATATTTTAACACTGGGCAACATTTTTCAAAAATGTCGCAAAAAAAAGCTCTTGAAATCGTCTAAAATTTCTTGAGTAATATGTGTTTGCAAATTCTGTAAAATATTTTGAAAAATTTTGAAAATTGTTCTAATCATTAAATCTTCTGTATAAAAATGTACCTTTTTAGTTATAAATGAAAGTATTCCATTGAAAACTCATTTTTTGGTTGAAAAGTAAACTATTCTGTCGAAAATTCACTTTTTTCGATTAAGTAAAGGAATTTTTATGACTTTTAAAATATTTTATGAGAATTAAAAGATTTTAAAACTTCTTATGGAATTTTATTGAGGGATTTCAAAAGATGTTTATGATTTTTTTTTTTAAATTTGTAGAATTTACGATTTCGAAGGTTTTCATAAAATTTTAACGGTTTGTAAGAGATTTTTCTAATTTTTAAAAGATTTTGTAAAATTTGTAAGTATTTCATGGAATTTGTTGAAATTTATAATGATTTTAAGAAATTTTAAAAATGTCAAGAAACTTCAAGAGGTTTCTAGGAATTTTAAAGAATTGTTTTAACGAATTTTAAAGAATTTCGAAATAATTTACTAAAAGAAAATTTATTAAAAAAAACTAAACTAGAAAAATGAATGTCCCTTCTTAAAAGAATTCTGAAAAAATTAATCCGGTAACAGCTTCCCATGAAAGAAAAAAATTGCAGTTTGCGTCACTAGCCTTTCTAACCTTGGATTGGCATTGTGAAATTTAATCGGGTCACAGGGGGTTCGAACTTTTTATTCTTTGATTGCAAGCTTTCCTCCCACAGATAGATTACGTCTTGCCAACTTCCAAAGGAGCCTTGCTGGCTCAACTACTTAGGATTAGAATTCAGTTCCCGGCTTAAACAACTAAGGAGCTCAGCTTCCGGTGGATCTTTTCAAGCCGTTTTCGTAATTAATGCGAGACTTGATTAAACTTTGTCCAAACACTGAGAAGAGGATTTATTTCACTAATTTCTTTTCCATTTATTTACATTTCCAAATATTAAAAAAATTCTATTCTTTTATTTTTATTTTTATCCTCTCAGGGACTAAAGGGAATACAAAATTTGCGAATCGCTTGTTAGACATAATAATTTAAATTTGTAAATGGCAAGTCATAAAAAGAATGTAAATAAGTTTTTCTCAGTGGAAAAAGTTTCTGGCTAAATATTCTCTAAAGATTCGATTTTTCCTTGCGATTCGATAATGAGAAAAGTTCAACTTATAAAAAGATGGATGGAAAAATATATGATAAGAAGTTTAATCTGATGAACTTTAATTTTTTACTGAGTCGAAGTTGCAAACTTCGAGTCAATAAAATAATAATAATTATTATTATTATTATTATTTTAATAAATATAATAATGATAATATAATTTTAGTATAAATTAAAAATATTTAAAGAATTTCGATTTAAGAAATTTTGGATTTGTTTCGTAATTTCCTGAATAGTACAAATGTCCAAAAGAAAATAAAAGTACCTTTTCCCCCTCCGAAATTTCATTCTCAGCAAATTTTCTTCTTCGAGAACATCTTTTTCGGGAAAGTCGGTTAAAAAAACAATTTTAGATGGTTTTTTGATTTTGTTTAGATTTAATTTGAGGTCACGGGGCGTAAGTATCTCATGTTTCTCCAGCTTTTTTTTCAGACTCGCTTTTCGGCCTTCTTCCATGACCTTCGTCTTTCCCTTATTTTCTTTATCTGGCCTTGGAATCTTTAAAAAAAAGAAACTGAATCAACTTCAAGTTTTCATGTAATGACCATATTTTTAAAAGCCCTATGATTCTGGCTATTCTGAGATTTATCGATTTTTTCTTATAATATGTATTTCAAAAAATATTTCAAATCTCTTATTAATCCTTTAATTTTTTTATTTCAAGTTTTTTGAGAAATCATTTATATATCCCAAAAATATAGAAAGAATTTTTAAAATCAATGAAATCTCAAAATACCTTGAAATTTTTTGAAATTCTTGAAACTCTGATTTTTTATTGAAATTTTATTTTACTGAAAATTAAAAAATGTATTTATGTTAAAAATGTATCTTCTTATTGTTAGTTGAAAATTAATTTACTGCGTTAAAATTTCGGATTGATTTTGAATTGCTTTCGGATTAATTCGGATTGAAATATTTTAAATGTTTTTCAGTCAAAAATGTCAATAACGTATAATTAATGCTGTCCTAATTTTGATGTATTACTCTGAATACTAAACGCATCAATAGACACAGGAAGATAGATTATCTCTGCCACCTAGTCTGCTACAAAAAATCACAGTTTAAAAAATACGTATCTATCATATATATTTTATGTCAACTGAAAAAAATATAAAATAAAAATATGATTTTCAATCAGAATTAGGTAAAATATAGGAATCAGATAACTGACACACGGCCTTAAATGAAAATTCATTTTTTCTTAATCAAAGTTTGAGTTTTTTATTATCCCAATTTATAAGATATTTTTTCTATTTACCGTGCCTCAGAAAAAATTTTTAAACCCTAAATTAATGGTAAATATTCATAGGAAGTAAACAACTCAGTGAGTAATTCCCTTCAATTTACGAGAACCCGAGAGATTTGAGAGCTTAAGCCTCCCCCAAAGCTTCTGAATCTCAATAGATAGGTATTGGGTACTTTGGCTTATTCGATGTGTAGTGTTGGTATAAAGCGTACACCTGCATAAGATGTATAGCTCTTTATGTCTTATGGTTGGCAAATACACCCAGAAAAAAGTTTCTTTGAATCAAATAAACATTTCTTTGCCCTATATCAAAGAAATGTTTATTTGATTCAAAGAAACTTTTTTCTGGGTGTACAATCTATATGTATAGGATATATCCATTATAGGGTCAACATTAAGAAAATTAATTTCAATCACGATCAATTTCCCATTTTACAAAATTTAAAACAGGAGAAATACATATAAATATTTTGTAGAGAAATAAAAAGAGAATATTACGAATAGAGTAGGTACAAGTTTTAGAGGAAGAGAGGGGATAAAAAAGGAGGGGTGATGAAATTAAGGTTGAGGGATTCGGAGGGGGGGGAGGGGGGAGATAAATAAATGTAAGATTGATAAAGAATACTTTATAGTGAAAGACGGAAGGGATAAAAGGGGATAAGAGAAAGTCGATATTCATAGGAAGCAAAGGGGTTTAAAGAGAACGAGAAGGGATGGGAAATATGAAAAGTGAAGAATGAAGGGGTAGGAGGGGGGGTAAGGTTAGGGTGGGGCGAGGGGCTAGGGTGGGATAGGGGTTACCAGTAAAGCTTTTGGTATTGGAGTGGGGAAAAATGTCAGATTAATAAGGAATACGGTATGGTTGACGGAGGGGGGAAGGTGAACGAATATTTGACGTGAAGAGAATAAGATGGGTGGTAGAGAGGGGGCAATAACTCGATAAGAGTTGTAGGTGGAAAGAATATTCATTAGGAGGGGTAAATATATAAGGGATAGAGGATGGGAGGGGGAGGAAAATGTTTACGTATTGAGACTAAGCTTTAAATAAGAGTGCATATGGAAGGGATATAGGAGGGGGAGGTGGGTTAGATGGTTATAGGCAATAGGTATTTTCCAAGTATTCACCGAGGGGATGAATAGGTACTTGGAGGGCCGAGAAAATATCCGATTAATAAGAGAGGGGGAAATAAGAGTTGTAGATGGAAAAAATATTGATTAGGAGGAGGTTATAGTGTTACAGAAGGAGGGGGTAAAGTAGAGGGGATAGGTGAATGCCTGGGTAGGTAAAGAAACATGGGATAAATATGACATAATATTGATACAGAGGGGGAGGGGGAGGAACAAGGTTATGCGTAGGGATTATGTTTATGGGAAAGAGAGGGGATACAGAGGGAGTGAAGTTGTGGGATTTGGAGGGGAGGATAAAAGGAGTGAAGAATGAAAGTGGAGGAGTGGGGATATGATTATAGTGGTACCTGGGAAGAGGAGTTGTGAGACAATTGTAAATTTTATTACAAAAATAAGAGGAAATGGAGAGGGGGCGATAAGAGTTGTAGATGGAAAGAATATTGATTAGGAGGGGGGTTATAGTGTTACATAAGGAGGGGGGAGAATAAAGTTATGCGTAGGGAATATTTTTTAGGAAAAGGGAGGGGATAGGCAGGGAGTGATGTTGTGGGATTTGGAGGGGCGGTAAAAGGAGTGAAAATTGAGGGTGGAGGAGTGGGGATATGAGTATAGAGGTATCTGGGAAGTGGAGTTGTGAGACAATTGTAAATTTTATTATAAAAATCAGAAAAAATGGAGAGAGGTCGATAAGAGTTGTAGATGGAAAGAATATTAATTAGGAGGGGGGTTATAGTGTTACAGAAGGAGGGGGGATAAAAGGAGTGAAAATTGAGGGAGGAGGAGTGGGGATATGAGTATAGTGATATCTGGGAAGAAGATTCGTGAGACAATTTTAATTTTTATTATAAACATAAGAAGAAATGGAGAGGGGGCGATAAGAGTTGTAGATGGAAAGAATATTGATTAAGAGGGGGGTTATAGTGTTACAGAAGGAGGAAGGGGAGTAAGGTTATGCGTAGGGAATAGTTTTTAGGAAAAGAGTGGGGATAGACAGGGAGTGATTTTGTGGGATTTGGAGAGGGGATAAAAGGAGTGAAAATTGAGGGAGGAGGAGTGAAGATATGTGTATAGTGAAGTCTGGGAAGAGGAGTCGAGAGAAAGTTGTAATTTTTATTTATGGAATAGATGCAAATGAAATTTTGAAAAAATATTCCATATTGTATATTGTTATACTGTATATTGCATTTTCTAAAACTGAATTGTTTTCAGTTTCTTGATTCAAGTGTAGAAATATTGGAGAAATTATTTTAATCTTCTTTTATTGAGTTTCACGATGATATCCCGCAATTCATAAGCAGAAAAGCGTATAAAGAAGGTCAAAGGTTGCTTGAAGTCTAGAGTAGGTGTAGGTTGGAGAAGTGTCGTAAAATAGAGATCCACGGAGAATGAATTCGCCTGATAGAGGCAGAACGAACAACGGGAAGTGCAATTTGAGAAACGAATTGCCTCCAGGGTTGAGATTATGGCCGGAATAGGCACTCTTCAAAAAAATGAGTATTGTGAATAAGAGCCCCTCTTATTTCAGAAGCAGCTACTCTTTTCGAATTGAAATAAATCATAATAGAGTTGAGAGAATTTATTCACTGAAGAACAAAACATTGGAACAATAAATAAATCCGATTTGAGGTAAACAGAATGAATATTGAATAATAATTTTTAAGCTTTCTAAAGCTTTTTTAGTTCCTTTGGTTTATTTTACGTGCTTTTTGATCAATAAATTGATATGCGGGTTTGACGCTTGAAAAGGGAGGCAACAGCATTGACCAATTCGCCCTGTCGGAAAATTTTTTCCTTCTTTCGTGATCAGACAAAATTAATGATAGTCTGATTGCAAAATGTGCTCGGTTTTCATGACGGGAGAGAGATGAATCTTGCTGGTATAAAATATTGATCGCTCTCGTTAATCGAACCATCGAAGAGCAAGCTGATAAGCAAATACGGGTGCTCTGTCAATGTCTCGTGTAATAAAACGACACGGTCAAGTTTGTGTACGGAAATCCTAGTCTACCGGAATGAGAGATAACGCTGAATGAATGTTGCAAAATGATCGTGTCGACAAGCTAATAACAACTTGGCTGTTGAACCTTTTGATTTTCTCATCAGCTAAGATCGATTTTCCTTGATAATGCGCGAGTAGTAAAATACACGGCTACAATAAATTTCAGGGTATCGAAATGTTACATAAATATAATGAACAGAATTATGTATTCTAATATACCTTTCAGCCATCCTAAAAATTACCGTTCTTGGTTATTTTCTGTAAAACGTATTTTACACGTATCTTGCAGTTATAGTAGTATTTATTATATTTCATTTACAAGTTTAAATATAATGTAGACATTTTATTGATTTTTGTCTAACATACTTTTAAAGAACAACGCCAACTAGGTATTTTTTCTTTGTCTCTAACTTCAAATCGAAAGAATCAATATTCTATATTCTATATACATTTCGAAATAGGCCAAAGTGTTTCTTTTACTCTTTTGTTATATATACATACACAGAATGTAACAAAAGAGTCGCGATTTTCGCTTCTTTCAATAAATTCAAGTTCAGGAATTAGATTTAATTGTCTTCTTATTAAGGATGTTTCATATATATTGCACTTCAGCGAAAATTCTTTTAAAAATATATTTTATGAAATATTAAAAATTATTTGTAAGATAAACGCATACAAAGTTTTTATTGCTAAGTTTTTCAAATGGTTTCGGATTTATTCAATAGGAATTTGGTTTTGTCTTCAGATCAGCTCGGATTGATTCGGATAGGATTTTTAAAATTTTATATCGGATTGATCCGAATAGAAATTTTTTATTAGACGTCGAAATTCATTCAGATTGATTTGGACAGGAATTTTTTTACTTCAGATTGTTTCAATTTTTATTTGGAAATGAATTTGTATTTTGACTTCTGATTAAATCCGATTGACTCGGCTATAGGAATTTTAGTTTTGACATCGGGTAAAACAGTTTCGCATTTACAAAAGGTGGTTGCACAGTACAGGGTATTGAGAATTGTTTTTACGCAGGGGCAAAAACAAAGGATAACTAGGAAAGGATTTCTAAATGTTTTTTGCAGAACTAAATAACAAATATAGAACATGGTATTTGCCTCGATCTGGCATTCTGCCATTTCCGTTGTACAGCATAACCACAGTATGTGGACGGAAATTCAAATATTTCCACGTACACTGATGACTCATCCAAGTGTAACTATGGTTTTGCTAAATAGCATGCTACAATCTACATGTATATGAACTAATAATAAAAGGGTTCAAACAATCAGAATGTTGAAAATCGCTAAATGTAAAATGAGACTCGACGAAACTTTACCATATGTATACATATTATATGGTAAAGTTTGCCTATTTAATATTTTAACTGCAAACAACAGACCCACTGCACGTGCAATTAATATTCTACGTTTACAATTTGTTAATTATAATATAATATAAAAAGAATATTTTTTCTTGTAAATATTTACACTAAATAATAACAGATGGGCACGGGTTGATTAAAATAGGAATCCTCGTATTAACTTCTGATTTATGATTATTTATGCGGAAGTAAATCCGCTTTTCCTACCAGAAATAATTTTCGAAAATTTAATTCCAAAAATTTTTTTTTTTTTATTAATAATTTCGAATAATTTTATTTAATAATTATTTTATTTTCAGATGGCGCAGATGTCGATTTTGCTGAGTTCCTTATTGTTTCTCTCAATGGTGACCTTCGGGTCCTCGTTTCATTGTCACAGTATACCCATAAGTGGAATAGATGGACCACGAACTCCTTTAGAGGACGAATTTCAAATCGTCATGAGCAATATAAATCGAACGGATTACTTCAAAAGTTATATGCCCAACACCAAATATTTGTGTAAGTTTTCAATTTCTCTTATTATATACAATAATTTAGTATTTTATTTTTCATTACATTTTAAGGCCGTGTGTCAGTTATCCGATCCCTTCCTTACCGACACTTTCCCTTGGAATGTCCTCTCTACATCTATTTAGATATCGAGTTGAAAATTTTGTAAAATTTAAGGAAATTTACTAAGGTGTCTTTCACTGATCCTCAATTTTTATAGAAAAACAAAAAAATTTAATAAGTTTTTTTATAAATATAAATATTTAAAACCAGATAAACTCACCTTAGAGCATTTACTTTAATTTTACAAATGTACAACTCCATGTCTCAATAAATGTAGAAATGGCATTGTAGGAAACAATGCCGGTAAGGTAGGGATCGGATAACTAATACATGGCCTTAAGAGTATGTGAAGATACTAAGGATTTTAACCATCAGTTTCTTAAAATTTGTTTACCTTAAATAATATATTATTTAAGTGGAATGAAGAAATCTATTTTATAGACTGAAACTCAATTATAAACTAGTAAAACCAATTTTATTTTTCTAACTTGAAACTCGTATAAAATTAAGAAATAAATTGAAGTTGAAAGTCTTTTACATTTCAAGTTTCATATTTTAAAAAAATATTTCCGCATTAATACATATAAAACTTATAAAGTCTCGACCTCATATAAATTTCTTAGTTCTCGAAGCTTCAGGATTACATTCACAAAGTTTGAAGTGCAGTGGAGAAGTGAGTTTCGATGTTTCAAATAAATCTACGTAGAAGGATACACTATAAATTATAAATTGAAGTTCTGAGAGAATGTCAATCGCCTCAGTGAGGAAAACCAAACGAACATTTTTTAAAAAGAAAAAATGCCGGTAAATGAGGAATCGGATATATCAAATACAATATATTCGATTCCTACCTTACCGGCATTTTTCTGCAAAGCTACTTCCACATTTATGGAGATATCGAGTTGAAAGATTCTAAAATTAAAGTAAAAGCACTAAGGTATGTTTATCTGGTCCTAGATATTTACATTTATAAAACAATGATTAACATTTTTATTGTTTTTATGTAAATTTGGAACAAGATAAACGTACATTAGCATATTTTCTTTAATTGTAGAGATTTTCAATTTGATATCTCAATAAATTTAAAAGTAACGTTGCAGAGAAAAAAATGTCGGTAAAGTAGGGATCGGATAAGTAATACATGGCCTTAATGTCTAAAAATAAACTGCGAAAGTCGTAAATTGTCTGATAAATTGTTTCTGCTGACGTTCCACTTCAGAATGAGGATCAGGAATTGCTTGAGTGACTTCACAAATTCGACGTCAGGATTAAACGTTCGTTCGTGCAGCAGGATGATTGAAAACACTTTCCTACCAGGCTGACGGTATTGGCAAACTAATTGTAAGCGCTCGAGAATTTCAACGACTGAAAGGCTGTCCAATTTCTCAAAAGAAATTCTTTTACGTGCCAGTGAGGCAAACACTAATGCAACTTTAATGAGCTTTTTTCATCTCCTCTGATTTATCATTATTTATTAAAAAGTATAGATACTCATTTAACTGAAAATAAAAACCACACAAACTTAAGGCCATGAAACATTTATCCGATCCCTACTTTACCGGCATTTTTCCCTGCAATGCCATTTCTAAATTTATGGAGATATTGAATTAAAAATTTCTAAAATTAAAGACAATATACTAAGGTACAGTTGTTTGGTCCTAAATTTATATTAAAACAAAAAAATTGCAAAATAATTTTTTTTTTATAAATGTATTTTTCTTGATTTACTTCAAAATTATTGGTTGAATTGAAAAATTGTTGCAATACAAAATCTATTGCAAGATGTTCCTAATTATTAATGATAAAAATAATAAAATAGATAAAATAAAATAAGAAAAATAAAATAAAATACTAAAAAAATTAATTTACAAACTTTTGAAATAAAGAAGCATTTGAGTTTTGAAAATATTACAATATCTCGTTTTTCATTGAACTTGAGTACAGTGAAACGACATTGCGTGGGACACGCGATACCTTTACGAAGGCTTCAGTTAACTTTGTTCACATGTGACTAATGTGGTTCATTTGGAATGATGAGACTGAAGGATAATTCGAGCTAAACTGTCGACGCGTTTCGAGTTAAGACATAATTTTAATCACCTTTTATTCAATTTTCTGTGGAGATCAATTTCATATGTAAAAATGGTAAGAAAACGTTCGTCTAAATAAGTGTAAAGAATTTAAGGGTGTTGGATCCAATTTCTAATTTCAAAATTCGATGTCCTCATTTTTTTCTTAAATATTGTAATTAGATATTTTTTTCACTCTCTAGAGGTTCTCATTTTTTAAATCGAACTGTGTTTAGAGAACGAAAAAAATATACAAATGTATCCGAATCAATCCGAAACTAATCTGAAAAAATTTTTTTAATCCGAAATTTCAGTCTTAATGAATTTGAGGCCAATCCGAATCAAGTTTTCAATGCAAATCAATTGAAATGAATTCAAGACTTTCTCAAACCAGCTTTTTAATCCGAATCAATACGAATCAATCGGACAGGGTCAGATTAATTTGGATTAAAATTTTGATTTTGATTTCGGCTTGCCACTGACTGATTCGGTTAGTAATTTTCGTTTTGACTATAAATATATTTCTATTCGAAAATAAAATACATCTAAAGTGATTATAACATATTTTAACATTTTTTGAGTAAAATGAGATTTAATTCTGACAATTAAATTAAAATTTGAATCCAACAAAAAAATAAAATAAAAATCTAATCTTGACCATACAAAAATTCAAATTCTCTACATTTTTAAGTTTTTTCAAAGAAAAAATTTAAACAGTAGTCATCGAATCAAATAGAAAAGAATATATAGTGTCAAAGCGATGGTTCAAAAAGCGAAGACCCATATAATACGCGAAGCCATAAATTCCACGACGAGTTAGCTGTACCTCGAGACATTTCATACATGTGTACAATTGCACATATACTATACACGTGAATACTGAATTACTACGTTATACGATAAACCTGTCTCATTATTAAGTTAGACGCCTTTTTCTAATAAAAAAAAAAAAAAAAAATATGCTCGAGGTTTCTGCCACGAAAAAAAAGAAACATATTTTAAAACATTCAGTCTTCAGTTGTAGAGTAAAGTTTAGTAAATAAATATTGTAATTAAAAATTTTTTTTCACTACTGATCTATAATTCTTGACCTTTTTCTTTTGAATTGGAGCTGCGACCTTTGACCTTTGAAATTTGACCTATGACCCCTGAATTTGACTTTTGGAACTTGACCTGTTACATATATAAATCTAAATCTTTACATTGGAATTTGAATCGTAGTCTTTAATCTTTGATCTATACCTATGACCGTTAGTATTTGCCTCTTGACCTTTGACCTTTATTCTTTACCTCTGATCATTTTTATGTTTGTTCCTTGAGCTTTGATCTTTGACTCATGAATCCCTCACATTTTCCCGTTTGAACTTTACCTCTGAGCTTGAACTTTGACCTATACCTATGACCACTCTGGTCACAGGTTGACCTTTGACCTTTGACCTATGAGCCCTCAAATATGACCTTTAGCCTGTGACCTTTAACTATTAATCTCTGTTTTACCTTTACCCTTGACCCCATAGACTTAAACTTTTTCCTATGAAGTAAATTTTTTTATTTGTAAATAACTGTAAAATTGTATGATTAAAATTTGAATGCGACAATTCTGTGAATAACGTGAGGTTGTCACGCGATTGGCGATTTGACCGATAAATGTACTTTACTTTATATTGTAACCCTAAATCTTATTAGTCCTAAACGCCCGTCGCATGCAATCAAATAAATCACACTAAAGGCTTAATTCTATTACGTGATTGCGCTTCCAACACCAACGAGAATAGAAATGTCAGCCTACTACATATAAAAAATAAAATCTAGATTCTGATTTTTTTTTAAACTTTCTTTTCCTGGTATGTTTTCATACTTTGTAATTTTCCAATCAAACTCGCAATCCCTGTTTTATTTACTTATTTTTTAAATATAATTAAGTATTATTAACAACAAAGAAATTCGAAAAAAAATATTTTAAACATAAGGTGTTGGGAAAAAGAGGTGTGAAAGTGGATTCCGAAAATTGGTGTGAAAAAGGGGTTGGAAAAAAAAATGAAATAAAAACCCACTGGGCAAAAAACGTCCAATGTTCCAAATACGTCCTAAAAACGTCTTTGGAACATTGGACATTTTTTGGCCTGACAATAGGACGTTTTTAGGAAGTTTTTATGAAGTTCTAAAAACTTCTTTAAATTTTTTGCCTACTGGGAAGAGCGTTAAAAAATATACGTAAATTCTGGTATACGACTTAAATTAATGTATTAAATTTCTTTCAGTAACTATCGAGGGGGGAGAAAATCAAGCCCCGCCGCGAAAATTCATGAGCTTTTTCATCATGATATCGAATGAAAACGAGACTCTGGATAGTGGAAGTTTGGTAGTAATTGATGATACTTTATCGAAATATTCTGAAAGATGTGAAAATGGTATTGTTGAAACAGCGAAGTTGCCAAAAGAGTCAGTTTCCGTCATCTGGAATAGTCCAGTTGAAGATAGCGGCTGCATAAGAATCAGGTGAACAATTTTTAAAATTAAGGCATGTTTTTACAAAAAGTTATCTTACACAGAAAAATATACCCGTAACATTTTTCCGCCAATAACATTTTTTTTATTTCAAAATTTAGGGCTCTGGTAATAGAGACACTGGAAACCTGGTATATTGAGGACGATGACGCGAATGAAAAATTATCCATACGAATGTGTCCCAATCCTAAAGCAGAAGAAGACGATCAAGGAGAAATACTTGATGAGTGTTGTGCTTGCGACGAGGCCAAATATGAAGTTTCTTTTGAAGGTCTTTGGTCGAGAAATACTCATCCAAAGGTAAGACGGTTAAAAGAACAAAAGAAAAGAATTTTACTTTCTTTCAATCACCGCTTGTGAGAAACACTCGATGTAGCGCTGACTACCGGTGGCGTCTTGCACTAAAAGTGTTTAAATTCTATATTTTTATTTAATCTTCAATTTTAACATTTTTTTTTATAATTTTATAGTATTTTATATTCATGTAGTCCTAAATTGTTATAGTAACAAAAAAAATTATTTTTGTAAATATTTTGTAGAACTAAAATTGAGGACTAAAATCAGGCCAGGTATTAGTTAGTCGATTTCTACCTCGATAAGGTAGGAATCGGATAACTAATCAGTGGCCTTAATGAATTTTTTACTTTAAAAATATATTTCAATTTTTTCTTTTGTTACTTTAAAGGACTTTCCTAGCAAAGCTTGGCTTGCTCGATTTTCGGATGTAATCGGCGCTTCACATACTGCGAAATATCGTTTCTGGAATTATAATGGAAATGCGAGCGAGGGACTAAAACAGGTTGCAGAACATGGTTCGACACGAATGCTTGAATCGGAACTGAAGAGTCAGGTATTTTTAAAATTTAATTTTTAATAAGATTTCCTCATTTTAATGAAAAAAGATCATTTTATACTAGTTAATGGTGTTGGAGCCAAGTTCTAATCTAAAAACTCGATTTCTTCATTTTATTCAACAAATATTAAATTTAGAATTGTTTTCCTCTGTAGAATTAATTCATTTTTAACTAGAATTATGCGTACAGAGCGAAAAAATATTTATCTATAATTTTCGTTGAGTAAATGAAGAATTGAATTTGGAGCTTAACATTTAGGGCCAACGCCCTTAATTAATAATATTATTTAATAGTTAGACAATATGTTGAGAAATATTTTTTTTAGAGTGAACACATTAGGACCATCATCAAAGCGAGGGGAATCAGTTATCCTAATGTTACTGGGAAAACTTTTGCTGTTTTTCGAGTTGATAGGAAACATCATCTCATGTCACTTGTCTCGATGATTGGTGAGTTAAAATAATTTAAACATGATAATAATTATCAGGATATTCATATAAATTTGATTAGATTTGAACTAAAATTGGTACCACAGGGATTTAAATTATTTAAAAGTCTTTAATGACAAATCTGATTTTTAAAATTCGAAATTCATTGCGGATCCAAAATGGAGATCATATTTTAAATTTAATGGATTTTCATGAAAGTTTGTATCTGACTGGTTTTGAGGTTGCTTATTACCAATTCAATTTCGAAAATTCAAAATTCATGGTGATGGATCCAATATTTCTAAAAGTCCAGTGGATTAAAAAAAATATTGGTTTCTGGGGATTTCTGAAATATCATAATTTTGAAAATTTTTAAAATTCATTTAGAACCCGAATGTCATATATATTCTAAATATATATGTAATTAAGGGTGTTAGAACCAAGTTTCAACCTAAAAATTCGATTACTTCATTTTACTCCACAAATATTAAATTAAAAATTTTTTTCTTCTGTAGAATTAATCAATTTTTAGCGAGAATTATGCGCACAGAACGATAAAATATCTAATTCAATTATATTTAAAAAAATGGAAATATTCAATTTTGAGGAAAGATTTTGAATTCCTTGTTTTATGCAAAAATTATTGAAATAAAAAATTTTTTCGTTCTGCGCGCAGTCTTTTATTTGAAAAAAGATTAGCGCTACAGAGCTAGAAAATATTTATCTATAATTTTCGATGAGTAAAATGGAGAATGGAATTTTGAGCTTAACACTCCGGTCCAATGCCCTTAAAGTTATTGAAAATTGTTTTGTAGTTCTCTGAACTTACCTGAACAAGTCATATTTCAATGCAGATAATACAATTTCCAATAATTAATTTTTCAAACAGATCCTTCGCCCGATTGGTTCGTAGGAGTTTCTGGGTTGGAACTTTGCCTTCGGAATTGTTCCTGGATAGAGCACAAGCAGTTTAATTTGTACCCGTATGATGCGGGCACTGATGAAGGAATCACTTATATAGTGAGCAGAATTTTCTCTTCTTGATTTTATAAATTTTTATTTATAAATATTTTTCATTTTTTCCAAATAAGTAATTTTTTCGTATTTGCAGATATTAAGATTATATTTTACCCTTAACTTAATGATATAATTATTAAATAAAATAATTATAAATAAAATAAATTTTAAAAAATACAATAAAGGAAATGAAAAATATAAATAATCTTTTTCTTACATTATTTCAGTCTGAAGATGTGCCAACGATTCCTCAGCAACCAATCCGTCGTATCACTACGTCATTTCCGAATGACAGTGGATCGCCGTTTTATGATCCTTTTAATAATGACATGAAGCCTATGGCGAAGCTTTATATAAATCGACAAAGAATTTATGAAAAAATCTGCGACGATATTCCGGAAAATCCTTCAAACTCAGGTGGTCACAATACAAAACATAAAAAACCAGATAAAGAACATATACCCAGCAAGTATTCTTTATTTCTTTATTATAATTTGCTAACACATCACACTTCAGAAAAAGAGTAAGATAAATAACAATTTAACAGTTGCTATTAGCATTGACTAATAAAACACTGCAAGCTTATTAATATTAATTTTCTTATCTCTCAAAAAAATCATTTTTAGTATTACTATAATAGTTATTAGTGTTTTCTTTTGAGTTAAAGCTTGGTTTAGAATTTCAGATTTTTATGTAGTTGCATGTAATATTATTTATTAAAAGAGCACGAAATAGTTTAAAACATTTTTTAAATATTTGAAGGTATCACATTTTATTGCACGCGTTATTTTTGTAAAATGAAATTTTTGTAATGTCTAATAAAGAATGTTCTATTATTTCAATAGAATGTTCTGTAGAAAATAATTCCCGAAAAATGCAAATTCCTAAAACTTCAGGTTTTTCAGTTTTCCGGAATTGGAAATTTCGGGAATTTGTCCTTTTCGGGAAAAAGATGTGGTCTAAGTGATCTAAGTAATAGGAAAATTATAGATATTTTCCCAAATATGAAAAATTTTAATAAAAATACATCTTACAGAGGTTTGCCGAATGACATCGTGGAGTGCTTGGGGTGCTTGCTCAGTGACTTGTGGCCAGGGATACCAACTAAGGCAGAGAAGCTTCCAAGACGACCATACAGCCAAGAAATCCCATAAATGCAAGCATTTCAGTCTATCAGGCAGACGAGAATGCTTTGGAGAAGTTGGTGAATGGTAAAATTTTATTTCTTTCTTAAAGCCCTGGTAAAAGTTTCGGATAGAAAAATTCTATCCTTTGGAATCCACTTCATTCCGGAATTTGTATTCGAACAAAACAGTTTCATTTCGATCTAATCCCAAGAGGGATCATAGATTCCTATCAGAATAAACCCGAAATTGAAACAAGGATGTCAATCGTGATTGAATCTGATTTAATCCAAGGACAAACCGAGATTTATATCAATCTGAATCCGACCCAATCAGATTTTTAAAATCTGATTTTAACGCCTATTTCTACATCTACGCCTATTCTATCTCTTTATATCTTCTTATCAATGTCTTATCAACCTCTATGTCCTTGTCGATGATCGTTCACTCCTATCTCTTTCAATTCCCACTTCTCTATTTCTTTCAATCTCTCGCCTATTCTTGTTTATCCCTTTTCATCTTCTTGACAATTTCAGTTCATTTGCATTGGAAGCACGAATTGAAAAGTCATGGATTAAAGAGGATTTAAGGGCAGAGAAATATTCTAAGTTTGTTCATTTAAGATTAAAGAAAATGATCCGTGCGGATTACAAGTTGGCGTACGACTGGTGATGTTTGCCCACACAGGAGCTAACTTTGGGTTATTTCTGGGTCCTCTCCCCTCCGCTTAGGGGGTTGGGCCCTTTTCCTCTCTAGGTTCCTTCCCTAAATGTCTTAAAAGCTACAACTCTTATTCCTAGTCTCCTAATAAAAACTAGTGGGCGAAACATATTTGAAATGTTTCTGCAACGTTCCTGTAACCTTCCAGCAACTTTCCAAAAACGTTTCTAAGATCATGCTGGGAAGTCTATTACCTACGTTTATATCTTCAATGATCTATCC
>UCOK01000192.1:3775-16497 GCA_900474325.1 Synergus umbraculus | reverse complement strand
GTGTAATTCTAAAGAAAATTGTAATTTTACGAACGTCAGTAAATTTACTCTTCTCAGCGTCGCGAACAAACTTACACACTCTCAATATGACAAATACACAGTCATGCTTGTGAACTCACAGCGCCAAGTGAGATTTCTCCGCTCAGAATGGTAAAATTAAACGCTCATGTAATTTCCTAACCTTCAAATAGGTATAACCACTACACTTAAAGCTGTAAAGTTATATAAAAAGCGATTGATTTTAACGTTCCTATACGATTGTATTACCATTCTGGCTGGTAAAATATTTTAGTTTTTTACAGTGATATTACTTATTGCGATCTTAAGGGGTTAGTACCAAACTGGGGACATAAAGACATTTCGGTAAATTTTCACTTCCAGTTCAGTAAAGTTAAATTAATGAAAACTTAATGCTTGGATTGTGAAATTTTAATAAATTTGAAAGAGTATCTACCGAACAGTTCAGTAAACCGCGATTGAGAACGAAACAGAAAATTGAAGTGGATTTACATGACGCGAATGAATGTATGACTCACGGTCGATGAAACTACTGAGCAGATCAGTAAAACGTAAACTCTCTTGTGGAGTAAAAACAAGGAATCTAAAATAAATGTATTCTCTACTCCACAGGAGCTTACGTTTTACCGAACTGTTGGTTAAGAGTTACAGGCATCACTCACAGTCTCACACAAGTTAGTCGCAACCAATCATAAACAAGTTTCGTCGTGAATACATGTATAAACCTATAACTAAACGCATGTAAATCCTAACACTTATATAATTCGCACACGCAAGCCTATCGCTGAAAACTAAGTTTGGAACTCTCTTATATACTAACTGGAAGAATATGTTACCACTTGTGAGAAAGATACACGGCCGGGCAATTAATTTTTTTATGTTGCAATATGCAAATTATTTTTGAAAACTTATAAAATAGGAAAATTAATATAAAATATATATTTTAGTACTAAAATTTAATATTTAATTGATTGTTTTCAAAGAACGAATCACAATCATAACAATTCCCATTTAGTTTGACATTTTTTGTTTGATGTAGGAAAATAACGATTAATCTTAATACTGAAGATTTCATTTTATAATAACTCATACTTTTTGGATAACTAAAAACTCTTTATACAAGTTTATAACTTCGATTATTATCCATAATCTTTTTTTTTACTTAACCATGTATTTTTTGTCTACAGAATATTGATTTAATTATTTTTAAGTTTGATCTAATGGATAATTCTATAAGTTAAAAAGTCATTATTTATAATAAACAAAAAAGCGTTTTTAGTGTTTTAAGTAGCGCGCGAAAAGCAAGCAATAAATTATATGTATAATTAAAATTTGTTGAAATGTCCGGGGTGCGTAATACTTGCATTAGACCCTGCATTACTACGGGAGTGGTAAGAGATACTGCCTGACTCTTGGTTTACCGAACTACACTCACCTCCCGATCGAGGGCACTTCGACCGAGGGCACTTTTCACGCTTGGCTGATTCTACGTCCCCCCCAAACGTCCATCGACAGCCTACACTGAATAGCTCGAGCTATTCACCCCCGAGCGCACCCCCGAGCGGTGCCGTCGATCGGGAGATGAGTGTATTCAGTATATTTTAAAGAGCGGGAAAGGAGAAGCTTCATTATAGTTTTATAAAGTTTCATATAAGGAACATAAAGTATACTACGCTCTTCATATAAGAATTTTACTGTACAGTATTAAAGTTTACCGAACTATCATGTATTTTCTAACACTCAGTTTGTCAATGATTATTAAAAAAAAAGTGAAACATTCTCGAACTTGTCCTTATATCCCAACTTTGCTCAACAGTTCAGTAAAGTTTAATGAACACATTTTCTCCGTGTAGCGCGCATTTGAGGCAAATGACCTTAAAAATTGAACTGAAGGTCAAAATTGATGGTACAGTTAAATGGCCCTCTCGATCCTGGCTGTATTTTATAACAAAATCTTTAAACTCGTTTTTCTCGATACAACGTTTTTCGACCTGGCGTTCATGATTCAGAAAAAACTATTGGACCTTGATGTGTGTACTACGGTTGGTCCTTATTTTTTCGATTTTCGATTCTTCTTGGTCTCACCCCCTATTTTGTTATAATGACCAAAAAAATGATCTCCACCAAATTTTAGGGAAATCGGTTAATATTAACATGTACCTCAAAGCACTCAAAATTTCTTATGCAATTAACATGGGGAAAAGTACGGTCTAACTTCAAATGCAGGTATTTTTTTTATATTTCACCGAAATCCTTTGGCTGTGTGCAATTGTCATCTCTAGACTATGATAAAAAAAACATATCTAAACGAAAAAATTTTTTTTGCAAAATTTACAAAATGGAAATTGTAATTTTGGTTAAATTTAGGGGTCCGCCATTTTGTAAATTTTGCAAAAAAAATTTTTTCGTTTAGATGTGTTTTTTTAACATAGTCTAAAGATCACAATTTCACAGAGCCAAAGGATTCCAGTGAAATATAAAACAATACCTGCCAAGAAAAATCGAAAAATTAAGGATCACCCTAGTAGGCACGAAATTTAAAAACGTTTTTAGAACGTCCAAAAAAACCTCGGAAGTCAGGCTAAAGAACTTCTTAAAAACGTCCAATGTTCCAAAAACGTCTTTGGAACATTTTATGTTTTTAGAACGTTATTTGGCCTGACTTAGGACGTTTTTATGACGTCCTAAAAACGTCTTGGGGTTTTCGTGCCCATTGGGTACTGACCAAAAAAGTGGGTCAGAAATCCAGGTTCCAATGTATGCGAAAATTACGAAGCAAGAGCGAATGCAAATCGTAGAGCGGAGTAACGCATAAACAATTATTACTAACTAAAAATAAACGAAGATCGCCGAGTTAGATAAGTAATTGTCTTGAGATAATTAAGAAAATAAACTAATGAAGATTGCAAGAGGCACTTTCGTTAATATTAAAATCGCAATAGGCAATTTCATTTTTAATGAAATAGCACGTATGGACTAGAATCATAAACAAGAACAAATGAAGTTTGTAGCGTAGAAGGACTCATGAACCAAAATCATAAACAGAAAAAAAATGAGTCACACAATGAGATGGCACATAATCGAAAATTACGAACAATATTAAGAGGCCTGAAAAACTTTTCGAACCATAAATAAAATGGAATAGAGTTGTATTCTAAAGTATGCGATCGGAAGCAGTGCACTATAAGGATGCGCAACGTTGCATGCGCGATTTTTACTTTTTTAAACATTGTTACCCCCCTTAAAAAAATTCAAAAAAAATATATGTTATGAAGGACATTCTAAAGAATGTTTAGGTAAAATATGAAAGTAGTCACTCAAGAACGTAACCTCAAAAAAAATGTTTGAAAAATTCAAAAATTTTTTTTGACCTGTAATTTTGTTCGGAAAATTTTGTAATTATTTCTTTGAAATAGCCTCATTAGTGACTACAACATGTATTTTTTTCATCAAAATCGGTTGAACCATTCTCGAGAAAAATCACTTTTTTGATTTTTCCCCCCCTCCATATCTCCCACAAAAATGGGATTTTCAAGTTGAAACTTGGTGGACCTTCAAAACTTATGGGTACGAACTTATGACATTAATTTCATCTTTATACGCGCGGGGGCAGATTTCACATGCTTATTCCGCTAGGCCCTTTAATATTCGTTGAGTAAAATGAAGTAATCGAATTTTTATATTAGAAATTGGCCCCGTCACCCTTCAAAAAATTGTTATCTTATCAAGCCTCTCGTGATTCCTTAAAATCACTTGAAATCTTTTTAAATTCCTAGTAATTCTTTCAAATTCTTTGCAATTCCTTAAAATCACTTAAAATGTCTTGAAATCTTTGAATTTATGTGAAAATTCTGCCTCTAATTCTTTCTTTTAAAAACACTTAAAATCTTACATTTTTTAAATCAGCTCTTAAATTTTCTTGGAATTTTTCGAAATCAATAAAAATGTCTCGAAATATTATGAAAATCCTACAACTCTTTTGAATTCTTTAAAAATCCTATGAAATTCTTCGAATTCATCTTGAAGTCGAGTGCTTTTCAATTCTTTTCAATTCATCTTGAATTTTACTGAATTTGCCTTGATTTGTTTAAAGTCCTTGTGATTTCTTTAGAATTCTTTTAGATTCTTTTGACTTTTTTTCAATTTTTTATAATTTCTTCTGAATTTGATTGACTTGAATTTGAGGTAAAAGTTTTTTTTGTCTTTAGCCCAACTGTTTTAATTTAATTTAAATGGTTTACATTTTTTGTTACTAATTACATTCTCATCAGAGAGAATGTATTATTTTTCACCTATTTTTCTATAAGAGTCAAACCAGGTCAACTGTACCCAACATTTTCCATGAAAACCTAAATTATGAAATGAATTATATATTCGTGAAGTATTCGACCATACAAAAAACAATATGAAGGATTTTTTAATATTCTTTTTTTTTTTTTTTTGTTTTTTTTTTAGATAAACATTTAGGCACTATTTTCTTGCAAAAATCATAATTCAAATTCTGTTAATGATAATCGAGTGAAATTTTTATAGATTATAGATAAATATCCACCCTGTCATATGAACTAGACTATGCACATATTATTTGTGATCGGGGTGACAAGTTTGGGGCAATTCTGAGACTGTATCCAGATAGAACGACCCTCAAAATCATAGAAATACTAGTTATCGCCTTTCAAACGACTTGATTGACCTCAACTAGGCCTTCAAATCTCCTTGACCCTGACGTACTGCGGTCTAATGGACCTCGAATTTGGACTCGGCGACCTTCAAAACGTATGAAGACTGTAGTCAAGTTCCACGAAGACACATTTTAGTATCTTTGCAATCGTCATTCGAACTATCAAGTTACTAACTTAAATTGACCTAGAAATGACCTTTAAGATCATTATAAAAATAAAAATGAATACCATGTCTGGACGTAAAATTTCCCGCTCTTTCAGAATTTGAAGTCAAAAATTCACTTTTTTCACATTTTGAAAATTTGACCTTGATGCAGACATGATGGAATCAAATGGATTCCAGATTCGGATTCAGCGTCCGTTAAAACCATAGAAATGATAGTCACCTTCTATCAATCGATTTTTTTGCCGATTTGACCTTCAAATGCCCTTAAATTTGACGTGATGGAGCAAAACGTGCCTGTGTTATTAGCTCTGGGGAGTTTTGCCATATTTTTACCTATTTTTATAACAAATCAATTGTACTGGGGTGAGAGATGCCACTGGGGAGACTTGACGCGTATGTGAGATGTCACAGATGTGACAATCGGTCTTGGGAGACTTGCCGCAGCCTTACCACTTTGATGTGGTCTTAAACATGTTTCCGGATGAGAGATGCCGCTGCACGGAGAGAAGTAAACCGGAATGGCTACTGCTAACACCGTAATGGTTATTCCCATTTTTCGAAGCAGTGCTCATCGCTGCCTAAGCATGAGCGTTAGCAGTGCTCATCGCTGCCTAAGCATGAGTGTTAGCAGTAGCCATTCCAGTTTACTTCTCTCCGTGTGAGGAGATAATAAATCCAGGGAGACTTGCCGCACTCTACGACCCACGAGCTCATGCTATCTTTCTCTATCAATAGGTTCGTGACTGTTGCTAGAGAGAGAAAGCATGAGCTCGTGGGTCGTAGAGTGGGGACCGAAAAATCCCACGTTCTGTGATCACTGACCACTGGTGAGAGATTCCGCAAAAATGCCAATTTCACTGTAAGAAATGCCGCACGGGAGAAAAACCGCCGGATAGAGATACCGTAGTTGTGACATGTCTCAGGTGTGACATGTCTCAGATGTGACATACCACAGAGAGCCTTGCCCCATGTGACAAGATATGGACCCCTGTGTAACTATGTACCTTTATGGGTTGTTTCTGAAAGAAATAGCCAGCTAGTACCGTATTCCATAAAGGTACATAATTACACAGTGTCCGAATTACGATTTTTATTTTTACATTCTCATCAGAGAGAATGTATTAGATTTGTGTAAAATTTGACCCCCCCAGTTTTCATCAAATGTCCACGTTTTGGGACCCCTGAACTCGAAAAACATGTTTTTACGAATGTTTCTGTCGGTTTGTCTGTATGTCTGTAGATTTTAGTTTGTTTGCACGATAACTTTCGAAAGAATTGACCGATTGAATTGTCCTTCGGTATACTCTTTTAGTGTCCTAAAATAAAGGTCAAGTTGAAGCATTTTTTTTTATATTATTATTTTTTTTTATTATTATTTTTTTTTTTATTATTATTTTTTTTTATTTTATTTTCTAATACATTGTTTGGATAAAAAAAAATTGAAAGACATAACATTTTGAAAATCCAAAAAAATGAAAGAAAACTTAAATTAGAAGCCAAATAACGCACGATATGAAAAAAAGTGTAACGATGAAAAATGTTTCTTTTAGAACGCCCTATAGGATTGGCATATCAACTTTTTTAATTTCCCGAAAAAATCGAAAATTCAAATTTTGAGCCAAATAACACGAGATGCAGAGAAAATGATAAGGAACATAATTATTGGTCTTAAAAAGATCTACGAGTTCTCTTTTGGCCATTTTTCAATAGGATGAGTAGTTTTCGTTTTAACCATGAAAAATATTGTTAAACAGAGCTGAGCGCGAAGCGCGAGGTTTAAATTAATAAATATCGAGCGCGAATCGTAAGTGTCCTGATAAGAATGTGCTCCTTAAGGTCGATAGAACCTTAAGTAAATTAGTTTTTGTTTGCATTCCATTCCATTTTGTAGTAATTTAAATAAAAATAGGTGCAAACGTCGCGACGCTCGCAAGCGCCTGAAGCACGCAAGCGGCGCAAAGCGCGCAAGTGTCCCGTAGGGTGCAAGCGCGTGAAGCGCGCAACATGGAGAGCGAAGCGCGACGTGTGTATGAGAATATGCCCGCGAAACCGGGCAGATTTTTTTTTTATAGGTTCAATAGTTTTCTTTTTAATCTTAAAAATATTAATTAAGAAATATTTGACGCAATCAGATTTTAGGTCTCGTCCTTTTTACAAAAAAAATAACTTTTCGTTGACGTAAACGTTGGAGACTTCACTTTGATAAAATTTATTTGTCATAGAAGAAAGTGGAATCGGCTACATCAGATGATGAATATGAAATCGAGGGTGCAGGATTATCTGCAGAAATTTTATCTCCTGCGCCAGGAGGTCCTTTTTCTGCTTTGACACCTTCTATGTGGCCTCAGGATATTTTAGCTAAACTGAACCAACCAGATGATCCAAATTCTCAGCCCGAATACAGGTGCATATTTATTCTCTGTTAAATAAATATTTATTTAGTCCTAGTGCATTAAAAATTCACAAAAGTATTTTACTATAGAAATTACTAAAGTTAAGGGAGTTGGACTCAAGTCTTAAGCTCAAAATTCCATTCTCCATTTTACTCAACGAAAATTATAGATAAATATGTTTTCGCTTTGTAGCGCTAATCGTATTTCAAATGTAAGACTGCGTAAAGAGCGAAAAAATATTTAATTTCGATACTTTTTGCATAAAACGAAGAATTCAAAATCAAATTTCAAAATTCAATATTTTTAATTTACTTGAAAAATATTTGAATTAGATATTTTCTCGCTGTGTGAGCATAATTCTAGTTACAAATTAATTAATTGTACAGAAGGAAAAAAATTCGAAATTTAATATTTGTTAAGTAAAATGAAGAAATCGAATTTTTAGATTAGAAATTGCCTCCAACATCCTTAAGTTACTTTTAATTAATCGTAGGTTCGATGAATTTGGATTTCGAGTAGACGAAGAAGATGGACCTGAACAAAGTTCTAAAAAACTATTAGGAGTTCCTTTTGTTGAAGATCCACAACATAGGTATTCTATCTCTAAACTCTAAAAAATTGAGATTCACCTCGCCATTCTTGAGATATATATATATATATATTCATTTTTTATTTTTAGATTGCAGTGGGTTGCCCTTTTAGAATTCAGTCATAATAAAGAAGTATCCGAATTATCATGGCAACACGTGGACAGAAGATTGCCCCGCACAGATAAATTGCGAGAAATGGTTCATCAAGGAATTCCTCATTCATTACGTCCTCAAATTTGGATGCGAATGTCTGGTACAAAGTTTTAAATTAAGATAATTAACGTCGTCAATTGCAGGTCAACTGATTTCCGTTAGTTTTTGGTATTTTCATGTAGTATTTTATTAATGTTTTTTAGGAGCCTTGCAGAAAAAAATAGCCTCAGAGACATCTTACAAGGAAATAGTGAAAGCCTCAAGCAATGATGCTTTGATGACTAGCAAACAAATAGAAAAAGATTTACTTCGCACTATGCCTGCGAACGCATGCTTCAGTCATTTACACAGCACTGGAATTCCTCGATTGCGAAGATTAATGCGAGGCCTTGCTTGGCTTTATCCTGATATTGGGTAACATTTCCTAATTTTTCAAAAGGACTACAGCTGAAAATAGCTGAAACTAAACAACACTTTGCAAATTAATCAAATCTACCTTTTAACTAAAAGAAAAACAAATAATATTTTATATTGTAGATATTGTCAAGGAACGGGAACAATAGCAGCTTCATTATTATTATTGCTGGAAGAAGAAGACGCTTTTTGGATGATGGCGACTATCGTAGAAGATTTATTACCAGCTTCCTATTATTCTTCAACTTTATTAGGTAAAGAAAAAGTTTTTGTCAGCTGATCACGGTGCGTCTGAACCAACTTTAATATGAGATTTTCCCATTGGTCATAGTTGTCTGACATCCTACGAACATTTTAAGACCAAAACCAAAAAAATCGCGGAAGCGCATTTTGAAAAAAGTTTTATTTTTTATTTTTTTGTAATACAAAACGAAAATTTTTTTAAAAAATAAAATGTGATAATTTGTATTGAAATTTTAAGAATAATTATAAATTATATATTTTTGAATTCGAGGGGATCTATAAAGGATACTCATTCTTAAGAAATTATTTTTAAAGTAATTTTGATCTATTTTAAAGAACATTATTAACATTATTTCCTTATAAAAATAATATTTCATTAAATACACATTACTGACGAAAATCGAATTTATCAAAAATCTGCAGTTTCGACTTTGGTCTTAAAATTTTCAAAAAAAATTGTGTTTTAGATATTGTTGCTTTACAATAAAACTTGAGTTACAAAATAAACTATATACATATGTCATATATACTAGAAATAAATTTAAATGCACGTTTCACGCTTTAGTAGCAAAATTTTTCCTGTTTTTTAAAAAATCAAATAAAAAACAACTTTTTTCAATATACGCCCCCGGGATTTTTTGCTTTTTGGTTTTACAATATTCCTGTGATGTCAGACAACTATAATCAATGAGAAAATCTTATATGCAATAACCTTTCAATTAAAGTTGGTTCAGACCACGAAGGAATAGTAGGTAGTACAGACGCACCGTGTGATCTCTCCTTTTAATTTAATTTAATTTGCGAAACTCAATCATTCTTCTTTACAGGTATACAAGCCGACCAAAGAGTACTTCGAACGCTGGTATCAAACTACTTGCCAGATATTGATCACGTTTTGGTCCACCACGATATAGAATTAAGTCTCATATCTTTAAACTGGTTCCTAACTTTATTTGCATCCGTTGTACATATGAAGATCCTTTTGAGAATTTGGGATCTCTTTCTTTTCGATGGATCGATTGTTCTCTTTCAAGTTACACTTGGAATGCTGAAAATCAAAGGTAAAATCATGAAAATCATGTTAAATCATTTAAATCTATAAATCTTGGATTAAATAGTTAAGTTTTTTAAGTCGAGAATACCTTGAAATGAAAATTCTTCTGCAGAGACAGATCTCAAGCAAGTGGAAAATTCTGCACAGATTTTCAACGCTTTGTCTGATATTCCTGGAGATATCGACGATGTCGACCAATTATTTAAGGTAAATTTATAAAAATATTAATAAATTTGATAAATAGTAGTACCTAACAAAAAAAGGCATTTCTTTATTTTATTCTTAATTTCAGGTTTCAATGGAAGTAAGTGGATCTCTTACCGACGTTTTAGTCGAGACACACAGAAGACGCCACTTAGCTTATTTAATGGTAGACCAAGGTGGTTTGGTTGGAAATCCAGACGCAGCTCCAAATTTACCAAAACAGCAGCTCAACAGACGTCAGATGAAGAGAAGCAAATCCGTTCTTCAGACAATTTTATTTGGAAACGACGATACGGAAGACGAATCTAAATGCAAAAATATACGTCAAACTGGTAAGGGTTCTAATTTTAAACAAAAATGCTCAATTCACAATATCTTGTCACATAACTTTATAAATTGTAGAATAGAACATTTGTAAACAATTCATTTCTTTTGTAGAAATTTTGGTAGACCTCAGAGAATCGATTTTGCTAGTCGCAAGACATTTTATGAATTTGGATCCGAAATTAAGCACGATCACTTTAGTTGCTGATTATGGTATGGAAAGCCATGCCAAAGACCATGATAATTACGTAAATGTATCTCGAATTCGAAAAAGAAGAGCGAAAGCTTTGTTGGGTAAGAATTCTTGAAAAACAAATTTCTTGAAAAAACAAGTAGGTACAGTAATATCTTCAGTTTATTGAAAAGAAGTTATCAATTTCGAAATTTTTTCGCTTATTGCAAAGTAATTGTAATTGTAAATTTTATTTTTAAAGATTTCGAAAGACACGACGATGATGAATTAGGTTTCCGTAAAAACGACATAATCACAATAATCAGTCAAAAAGATGAACACTGTTGGGTTGGAGAACTAAATGGCCTTCGAGGTAAAGATTCTAGAATTCAGATTAAAAATGCTTCGTAAAAGAATAAATTTAATTTAAAAAATATTTTAATTTAAAATATAAAATATATATATATTCGTCTTATTATATTATTATTAATTATAATATAAAGGGCTCCTTTTATTATAATTATTTTATTTAATAATATTTAAAAATATTTTGATAAATTTTCAGGTTGGTTTCCTGCAAAATTCGTTGAGTTATTAGATGAACGAAGCAAACAATACACCTGCGCAGGAGACGATACAGTCAGTGAAGCTGTTACCGATTTAGTAAGAGGAACTTTATGTCCAGCTATAAAATCCGTTTTAGAACATGGAATGCGGAGACCTTCCTTTTTAGGAGGTCCTTGCCATCCATGGCTTTTTATTGAAGAAGCTTCAACTCGAGAAGTCGAAAAAGATTTCAATTCAGTCTACAGTCGACTTGTGCTTTGTAAAACTTACAGATTAGATGAAGATGGAAAAGTGCTCACTCCTGAAGAGGTACTATTATTATTATTCCTCTTACATGGCCTTAATTGAAAACAGAAAAATTTTTTTAAATTACAAAAATCCTCAAGATAACTCTTTCTAATTTTCAGTTGCTCTATCGCTGTGTGCAATCAATTAATTTAAGTCATGACAATGCACACGCACAAATGGATGTCAAATTACGTTCTCTTATATGCCTTGGACTCAATGAGCAAGTCTTGCATCTTTGGCTTGAAGTCTTGTGCTCTTGCGTCGAAGTTGTGCAAAAATGGTGCGTTAATTTTAAGTTAAAAATTTTTTGATTTATTTACGTAACTTGTTTGTCATATTTTATTTCAGGTACCAACCATGGAGTTTTGTAAATAGTCCAGGATGGGTTCAAGTAAAATGCGAATTAAGGATACTTAGCCAATTTGCCTTTAATTTAAATCCCGACTGGGAACTGCCCCCAAAGAAAGAACAATCACAACCTTTAAAAGACGGCGTTCGCGATATGCTCGTAAAGCATCATCTTTTCAGTTGGGATCTTTAAAAACGAACCATTTTAGAACATTTTTCATACTATTGGGTTGAAGCTTCAGACGTCTAGTCTGATGAAAATTTTTATTTTCTTCATTTTATTTTATTTATTTTTTTTTTTTTTTTTGCATTTTTTGAATGAAGAATATCAAAACAGTTCCCAAACTAATTTTGTTTTTAGTTATTTATTATTAGAAATTTACCCTATGTTGCCCGGGTTTTTAAGAAATTTCAAGAGATTTTAAGTGATTTTTCATTTTAAGGAATTTCAAAAGTTTTTACAAGATTTCAAGGGATTTTTGTAAAAGTTTGAACAAGTTATCACAAGTTTGTTCCAGAGATTTTAAGAAATTTCTACAGATTTCACAAGATTACAAGGCACCTTACAGGATTTTATCAGATTTTAAGTAACTAAGAAATTTTAAGAGATTTTAGTGATAAGTGATTGTAAGGAATTTCAAATATAAAACATCAAAACATTTTCAGTAATTTTAAGAAATTTTAAGAAAGGACCCCGCACAAAATGTATGGCAAAAATCTTTCCGTCGAATTGGCTGCAACTTTCAGAAAATAATGTTCTCCAAATTCCTAAAAAAAGTTTCCTCTGGTAAAACAAGATCCTATGATCAGTTTCCGAGATATGGGGTCTAGAAATAACAGCTTTTAAAATAATTTTTCTAAAGGATAACATACGACAATATTAACAGAGTCTTTCTACCTTTGTAGAAATGTTTGATACTGCCTGGGTTGAGTTTGGTGGGCTGTTGTGATGACAATCTATAACCTGTGGTCCACAAAAAAAATCATTCCAGCTGTGACCTTAATATTTTCGAAAAATCATCATTATTCTAAAGGAAAAGATCCGAAAAATATTGACAGTCTTTCCCGCTTTGTAGAAATATTTGGTACTGCCTGAGTGTGTTTGT
>UCOK01000191.1:0-20560 GCA_900474325.1 Synergus umbraculus | reverse complement strand
CCGAAATTTTTTCTTTTCTTTTTGTTTTCCTTTGTCCATCATTTCTAGATATAAATTCCAGACAGTTTTTCATGTATGGATTTTCCATACATGAAAATTTCCATGTATGGATTTATCCATGGCATCCATACTGTCTGCGCCGTCCCTGGGCGATACACGTAATCTCCAGCAAATTGTTTTTGAAAAGGTGCTCCGCGAGCGGACTCATATCTGAAAAATTGTGAGACCTGGAATAAAAGCCCAAAGTTTTTTTTTAAACTATATAATATTAGCTAAAGAAGTATATCAATTTTTGTAGAAATGGTGCACTTTTGAAAAAAATGCATCTTTTACCAAAAAAAAGAGCAGTAAATTGTTTATAAAAAATGCAACTAACATCAAATCAAAAAATTGCTACGTACTTCTCTAGAAAATCTACTTGTGAAGCTACTGTAAAACTTAGAAGTCGATTCATGCATTAGTTTCGAGCAATGAGTCCGTCCAGTTTGAAAAATGCCGTTTCGAGAAAAATGCGTTTAAAGATTTACAAGCACATAGAGGAGTAATGCAAAGTGATACCAAATGCCGAATAAAATATTTATAAAATGGGCCAAATTCTATTGCTCATGGGTGTTTGAGGTCTCTCATTATGAATCCGGTGTGAAAAATTTGATAAACAAAATGGCGGACCCAACATGGCGGACGAGTATGCTAAATAAAAACTCCAAGGCGCTTCGGGAAAATTGAAAATTAAACGTGTTAACATTTTTTTTTGCTATAGGACCAAGTGGGTATTGTTTTTAAGACTCTAAAGTACTGTTTAAGCTAAGAAAAAATCAGTCGATTCTTTCAAAATCCTAGAGTGGTGTTACCCCTTAAGTAAGTCATAAAATTATTAATAAGTATATCTTAAAAGTTCAAAATTCATTTCCGCTTATTTTTAGTACCCATTTGTCGCTTGACATATTTTTAATTTTTTAATACAGTACCGTCGGAAATTGTCCGTAGGATTGGCGCAAGCACTATTAAAAATCACTGCTGGCTTTGAACTATGATAACTCCTTCAAATACGATTGAACATTTTTAATTGTATCTCGAGAACCAATAAAGATTTTTTAAGTTTCTTGGGCTTAAATTAAAGAAAAAGATTTAGGCTCTACGTCGTATAATTTTCAAATTTTTTGAACAATTTTCCTAGGTCATGCAAAAAGTTGAAGTAAGGTACAAAATTTGAGAAAATCTTGAATTTTTTTAAAAAACTTCTCACGTGATGTATTCTTTTCAGAAGGCCAAAAAAATCTGGTTGATATCACTAGACGTGGAATTTCATAAGCTTTCTAACTGTTTTTTTTTTTAAATATTCTATCTCTTTTTTTCACCGAGTTATCTTAGTTCAAAGCCAGCAGTGATTTTTAATAGTGCTTGCGCCAATCCTAGGTTATGTTGGTAGGTTATGTTGATTCTTTAATTTGAAGGATTTGAATAAATAATATAGAATAAGAAGTACAATATAATAATAACAAAAAATCTTGTTTGTATATCTTCTCTTTAAATTTTTTCAGATAAAAGAAAAATTACACTAAATCCAGAAAAGGTAATAAAGCTACCTGTCAAAATATATGTCCAATATAACCTACAAATTTATAACATATTAAAAAATTTCAAATATGTTAAGCGACAAATGGGTGCTGAAAATAAGCGGAAATGAATTTTGTACTTATAAAATATACTTATTAATAAATTTATGACTTACTTATGCTGAAAAATTGTTTTTATTTTAGTTTGCAATGCTTTCCATGTACATTTTCCGCAACGAGACTAACCTTTCTGACAGTCTACCCCCGCCATATGACCTATGACGTCACATTGCACAGCCTACTTGAGAGAAGGACTGTGGTTAATATTAGGAGGGTCTATGTTTTGGATTTCATTAATATTGTGAGAATAGAATGTATATATGCGTTAAAATTTACAAATATGGATTAGTTATAAGTATATCTATAATATATCTATCAATAAATCATGTTATTAATTAATAATTGAACCGCTGGCGATCAAAAGGGGGTATGCGTGGATTCGAAACATCCACTTTTTATCAATTACTTCAAAAACTACAAAACCTACAAATTTTTGTAAGAGGAAAAAAAAGATGCGCCTTGAAATTCTCTACAAATATAAGTCTTTAAAATTAAAAATCGAAAGACTTTAAATTAACTTTCAGGACAATACTTCTCAGGCTGTATCCACGCGTACCCCCCCTTTTGATCGCCAGCGGTTCAATTTATTTTTAATGGGTTATATACGCTTGTGTTGGTCGAAAAAATCGAATATTTTTTTATTGCATTTTCTTAAAGTACATACTTCTAAGATTATTTTTTTCCAAATTTCATAGAGATCTACGCACTAGAACCTAAGTTACAGCTATCAACAGCGCGCTACTTCCAAGTGCGCTTTCTACAAGTATTCGAAACTTTAAACGCGATTATCTCGGAATGTGACTTTTCAAAAAGGGCCATTGCGGTATCCACGATTTCACAAAAACCATGTCACCTATTAATCTAATTTTTTTCAGACTACTTTATAACAATATTATCTCATACTTCGCCTCGGTCGACAATTACATGTGATCTGAGGCTTTCTTTTTTACTGGCCAAGGTGTGTATACTATTTTTCAGCTCGACGACGCCAGAAAGCGGCAACTTCGTTTAGCGCAGCGGCCGAAAAGTTGCCGCTTTCTGGCCGGAGGGCAGAAAAACTTTTCTTTTAGGACTGAAAAAACTGAATTTTCAGACTCCTAAAAATCGATTTTTTTAGAAAATTCTTCACCATTTTTGCAAAAATACTTATTTTGACAAATCCTTCGTCCAAGTAGAGTAGAATTATATAAGCTAAAGAAAGCTCTGGGTTAGATTGATTGCAGTTGATCCATTTTCAACTTATTATGGACACCGCGAAGGGTGTTTGAAAAAAGTTGTTTTGGCCTACAAATGTCAATATTTTTCAGTCCAATTTGGGATAAAATATCTTGAAACATGTACAAATAGATGTGTACTGGTTTGTTCCTAAAAAAATTTACAGTCTTTTCCAAAAAAATTTGTGAAAAAACCCTTTTTTTCCAATAATTTTTCGTACTAACCCCTGAGGGGGTTAGTACGAAAGTTTTCACCTTTTTTTTTAAAATTTTTTTATCAAATTAAAATTTATATTAGAGATCCTAACTTTTCACACATGATTATAGATATAAAACACTATTACAAAATTTTTTTTTTTTAATAATAAATTTGGCTGGTATGGCAGCCGGAAGTTACCCATTTTAAAAACTTGCGTGCACGATTCAGAAAAAACTATTGGACCGATCGGGCTGAAATTTTTATGTTATTCTACGCATATGTCGCTATAGCGTGAAGCAAAATAATTGAAATCCGAAAAAAAAAAAATAAAATGGCCGACTTGAAAATTTTTCACCTTTTTTTAACCGTAAATTGTTTAAAAAAAGGGTTAAATATTATTCAATAATTATTATTTTGGTTCATGACATAACGACATATGTGTAGAATAACATATCCGAATTTCAGCCCGATCGGTCCAATAGTTTTTTCTGAATCATGCACGCCAGGTTGAAAAATGTTGTTTTGAGAAAAACGCATTTAGTTTTTGATCTAAAATACAGGGTGATCCATTCTAATCTATAATTATCTTCTAAAATACTTTATTTACGAAAAAATGGTTTAGACAAAAGTTTACCAGGATCGAGAGGGCCATTTAAATGTACCATCAATTTTAACCTTGAGTTCAATTTTCAAGGTCATTTGCTTCAAACGCGGACCAAATGCACGTTCTGCGCGTTCGAGATGCTTACGTTGTTTTGCGTTTTTTGATCTGTTCTCGATATTTATTTATTTGAAGAATTTGCACTTTTTAGCAAATCAATTTTTTAAAAATGTTCTTTGGTACTAACCCCTTAAAACATTTTTTTTTCATTATAACTCAATGTAATTCCAGTTGGAATCAACCCTATTCGCATAGTTCGACCATAAAATGATATTTTTTGCTATTTAATAAAGTTTCTTATTAATAAAATAAAAAAAAATATAAATAAAATTAAAGTAACTCAGATAATTTTAATAGTCGACTCATAAAATTTTTCAAAACAAAAAAGTAAACCAAAAAACCAAAAGCTTACCTCCTGTCGAACCTTCGGTGAACATTTTTTTAACAATCGCAGTTTTCTCAAGATAGGCACTAGCGTCGGCAATCGCGTAGCAAAGTCGACGAAATTCTCGAAACATATCATCCCTCATTGGCAGTTTCTCATATTCTGTCTTGTATGCAGTTTTTTCGTTATTATCCTTTGTAACATTCAAACTTGTTGACGCGCCAGAATCCTTTTTTGAAGTATTTTCTTTCGAATCTGATGTTTCAAGCTCGGGTTTCGTAAGAATCTTTAACTTCTTTTCTTTAGGAGATTTTTTTGCCGTTTTGGGTCCGTTAAATGACGCTGCAAATAAATAGTATATTATGCATCAAGGGATACATACAGGCGTTTTTTGTCGAGAGTGACGTATGCAGAACGACGTATGCGCCCCGAGAGCGAAGACGAAGTTTGCATACGTTGTGCGAGACAAAAACGCCTGTATCCCTAGTTGCATACGATATTTTCTTCAAAAAGTGCACGAAACCACGTGTTTTCGAGCGTGTAAAGCGAGCTGAAAGTTGCTGTTTCCAGAGGTTAGAATAGCGCGACTACAAGATTCTCCAGCTGGAGTTTTTTTTCCCTGTTAGGAGTTTTTTTCCCAGTTTATTTCACTGCTCTGGAAACAGCAACTTTCAGCTCGCTTCACACGTTCGAAAACACGTGGTTTTCGTGCACGTGTTAAAGAAAAAATTATATTAGTTTATCGAAAAGAAGAAGAAAAGAATAGTTCAAGTTCAATTGATATTTAATTATTTATTATTTTTTTAAAGGTTTCAACTCTGAAAGTAAAATGTAATTTGAAAGAACCTTCGAAGCCAGAGAAGAAATATTTCAAGAAAGCTCTTTTTTCATCATTTTTACTTAGAGTTTTTGGATACGGTCGATTATCTAGTAATTGGACAAATGCTTACAAGTCAAGAGGATCTTCACCCTATAAGGAAGCCGCCAATATATCAGGATTTAAGCATATTAATTATTCAAACTTCTTATTAGTCACTATTTCTCAAGAATTACCCAGCCCCGAAAAAATAAATCAGAATCAATTAAAAATTAAAGTATTTTATCTAAAATTAATCAACTCAATCTAATAAATGAGAAAATCTTCCATTATAATCAGTATAAAGTCTTATTACATAGAACAAATAGGATTTCAATTTCGTTTCAGTTAATTTTTATATACGTTCATTTGATCTTAAAAATGAACTGTTTTCATTACGACAAGTGACAGAAGTCAATTAAAATGTCACCTTGGCGGCTATAGATACATTTTTGTTAATGTAGTCTTGTTTAGAACAGTCTAGATGATGAAAATTACTTTTTCTAACGTTTACTTATCAATACAATAAAATGCAGCAATTTTTAAGAATCTCAAATAAGAAAACAATATGATAATTTCATTAAACTAGAAAGTCATGCGCACACAACTCAATATCAATATCAATAATTTGATTTTAATTTTAAAAAATCTATCATAAAAATGGCATCTATAAGCTGTTTTTACGACAGGATTATTTTTAAGATTAAAATAAAATTATTCATGATTAAGATTCGAAGAACTCAAGAGATTTGAAAGGGTTTAAGGATATTGCCAAAAACTTTGGAGAATTCAAAATGTTTCAAAAAATTAAAATAAATTTTAAGCGATCTCAATGGATTTCACAAGACTTCACAAAATACACAAATTTTCAGGATATTTTCCAGAGATTTAAGATGTTTTCAAAAGTTCAAAAACATTTTTTATGTTTTGAAATTATTTGAAAATCTTGAAACTTTTTTGAATTGTTTTGAAATTCTTCAAAATCACTTGAAATTTCAGGAAATCGCTTTAAATTCCTTAAAATCATTTCAGATATGATGGTACCTTTAAACTCTATTGAAAATCCTTAGATTCTTTGAAATTCTTTTAAAATCTTAAAAAATATTCTGAAATCCTTTAACATGATGATGACATCTTTTATTGAAATTTTGAGAAACCTTGTGAAATCCCTTTAAATTCCTTAAAATCTTTGAAATGTTGTGAAATCTCTGGAAAATCTTAAAATTTTCGAGTTCTTTTTTAATCTTTTGTAAATCTTTATTATCATTTAAAACCCGTAAGTTAAAATTACTTTAAATAATGTGAAATCCCTTTAAATTTTTTAATATCACTTAAATTAAACTAAAGTAATTAGAAACACCTTATAGTTATAAACAATTCAAGTATCGCTCGTTATGTACTTGAATTGCGTTCAATATTCGATTGAATACAGTTAATTTTTTACGTTCTCATTAGAGAGAATGTATTAGATTTGTGTAAAATTTGACCCCCCCACTTTTTGTCATATGTCCACGTTTTGTGACCCTCTGAACCCAAAAAACATGTTTTTACGAATGTGTCTGTCTGTCTGTCTCTAAAATTTTTAGTTTTTGGGCATGAAAACTTTCGAAAGAATTGATCGACTTGATTGACCTTTGGTATACTCTTTTAGTGGCCCATTTCTGTTTCAAAATGCAACTAATTTTTACTGCGTGGAGAATTTTATTTTAGTATAATTTAAATTTATAAACCCGGAAAAGCATGTGAAAATATACCTATGTTCAAAGAAATTTGAATAGATAATCCACTTTCTAAGAATAAATCTCTTTGATCATAATGTAAATGTCACACATTTCCATGCTAGAATGTGTAACCAGGTTATCTTTTAACAAGCACAGAAAATCAGACTCGATGGCGACGGCATCTCTTTCACCGGCATCGAGTTCTCCGACTGCAAATATATTAGAAATCTTACTATCGTCACAAATAACTCTATTTTAAAAATAAAAATTAAACCATACACCTATATAGAAAATTATTTTTTAAGTAATTTATCTATCGAGTTTTATACGAAACCGTTTTTACAATTAAAAACATTTTGGTTGGAAATTATTTTGAAATCAAAAATTATTAAAATATCAGTCCGTCAAAGACTTTTGAAAATTAATTTAGAATAAAATGTATTTACTGTTTTTATTAAATTCCTCAAGCTTTTCAAGGACAAGATCTTTCTCCTCTTGTCCAAGTTCATCCCAACCACTTATATCTTCTTCAGGATCATCAATTCTTTTCGTCGTCGCTCTTTGTTTGACAAAGACGTCGAATAAGCAAGTCAAATGATGCCAGCATTTCATTGTCCCATCGCCAAATGGATTTTTCATAATTTTCGCAATTCTCATATTGTCCTTGTCTATTGGACATTTGCACTTTTTGCATTTTGCCCTTCCTGTTTTCGCTCTCTCGATTGCAAAAGGCTTCTCTTCACCCTCTTGCTGATCATCTGACATTATCTGTAATCAAAAATTCAAAAATTAAGGTCAACAAAGTAATTAAAAGAAAATTATTTATCTTGTCCAAAGTCATGAATTTATGTTAACTGTTAAATTAGAAATCCAACATATTCAGGAGATCAAGGCAGATGAAAATAATGCGAAATTAACAAAAACTAGTTTCAATAGAAGCAGTTTTCATTTGACTATAGTTTACAATATCAGCAAAAACTAGAATAAAAAAGTAATTTAAACAAGATCTAACTGATCTCAATTTTTAGATCATTTTAACGCTTATAATAGTACATATACATATATTATGGGGGCACAGGAATAATTCAATTTTCAATCATTTTTATTTTATCTATATTTGTACGAGCGAATAGCAATTTTCTATAAATTTTATTTATTATAATTTTTTGTTTTAATTTATTTAATTCTCATACTTCTGAATATTAATTTGATATAATTTTTATTTTTCCTAATTGTTATATGCCTCTGACTGCTCAGAAATCTAGGCTCTGACGTAAAATTAAATTTTGTAGATGCAAACACCTTAATTGTTTGCAAATCGAAAATAAGATTTTTTAAAAAAAAATTACAGTTGTACTTCACATTGTCTTCAGATTCTCGAGTATTATTTTTAAATTGAGAAAAAAACATCTTTATAGCTTTCAACTTAGCAAGAAGGTACAATGTAGGTACTAATTCAGGGGAGAGGTTCTGAGAAAAACGAATAATTTATTTAACCCCTAAGAATATCTTTAAGGATATAATTAAAGTATACTGTAACGATCAGGCACTTTATCTAAAGGCAATTCGTCTTGTATTCATTATTAAATCACACAAACGAACACAATTACGTAAACATTACTTAGCCCATTAGAGTAAAAATGAGATTCTCGTTATTTTAGTACATATAAATAATTTACTAATTGATCAAATTCTTTAGAAATTATTTTTTTAAAAATCTCATCAATACTGAACCAATCTTGGCAGCCAAAGTTCTGGCAGAGTATATTGGCGTTTCAAATTTGCCAAGCTTCCGCCGAAACTTGAAAGTCAGTATTACACTGGTCCAGTTCTCCAGTTACGGGCCATTAAAGGACCGAATGTAGAAATGACTATGTCAAAACAAGTTAGAAGTATAAGCGATAGAGAGTCTGGCCCAACAATGGCACTTTACTCGGCCGAAAGTCGGCATTATTTTGGCAAACCAAGTTGGAAGTCAAAAAGCCATGCAGAGTCCGGCCCAGTAACGGCCTATTAAAGTCGGAATTACACCATCAAACTACGTTAGAAGTAGAAAAGTTAGAGTCTGGACCAGCAATGGCACTTTAACTTTACTGAGTCGAAAATCGGTAATATTTGATATATGTATATACACCCCTACTCATGACTATCGTTTTTCATTATTTAAAAGGCTTGGAAATCAGAATTTCCATATCTTGAAAATGGACCAGCCAACCTATTCTTGGAATTAGAAAATTTTTATCTCCAGCCGAATAAATGAAATAACGTAATTAATTGTCCTCAGTATTTAAATATGAAATAGGTAAATTAAGGGAGATAGTGCCATCGAGAATTATTTCTCAGTATTCAACTGTAATATAATTTAATTTAAGAGAATATGTATTTCGTGAAATATTCCTATCCGAGAAATATTCCAACATCCTTAGCGCGTCGTTCACAATTGCGGTAAGTCGAAGGGTACTTACTGACTTCGTCAGTGGCCTTAGACCAATTCTCTCGCGTCCGCGTCTCTTCGCGTTCCTGACGCGTTTTCAGGTTTCGTGAATCTTGTTCGGTGGTCGACAATGCGTTTTTCCCAGTACTCGCGATTAAATTAGAAAAGATCTTACATCATATTCCGGAAATTCATGTGGTAAGTCAAAAAGCCAGAGCCTAACCCAGTAACGGCCTTTCACAGGACCAAAAGTCGGAAAAAAAATTGTAATTAAAGAAAACATTAATGCGGCACTAATTTTTGATTAAATAATCTCGAGATAATTTAATCTTTGTATGTGAATCAGTATATCGTGGAAAAAATGTGGGACAAGCATCTCCTGAGTTAGAGTACACGCAAAAAAGAGTTTTCGAGTAAATAGCACAAATTACTATTTTTCTGACAAAAATCGATATAAATGTTAAAAACTACTATTTTTATTTTGAATTTACCTCTTACTCATAAGTAAGTGGTAAATGATAAATGATAACATTTGTATAGAAAATTTAATTTTGATTTTGGCATTTTGATTTTTTGCCACTTTCTCAAATAAAATATGTCAAATAAAATATGTCAAGTAATAACAACTACTTTTCTTAGCAGTTTTGACTAAATCGAGTGGCAAAAATTACTATTTGAAAATCGAAATCTCCAGCAATACTTTTAAATAGTAAGGGCCAACTCGAAGACGAGTCAAAAAGTACCATTTAGAAATAGTAAAATGGTATTTCAGCGAAAAACTTGACTGAGATTTTGTTTATGAAGTCCAAGCGGTTAAAAAGCTCAGTCGATTATTGCGTGCCGTATTAGGTCTTAGGATATTTAGGTCGGGAGTTCGAATCCCCAGCGAGTGCGAAATTTTTAAGCGCTTGGGCGTGCGGTATAAGTTACATTGTGAAATTGACCATTTAAAATAGTACTCCCTTATTTTTATTTTGAAACAAGCGCAAGTGAACTTTATCGAAACAGCCCTTTTCGCTTTGATATCGAGTTTCATTGTGCAATTTTCTTTTTTGCGTGTAATATGGTTTACGTTAACATGCTAGGGACTTTAATGTGATTCTGATGATATCGCACTTGAATTGCATTAAAAATACACAAAACATTTCACATATAATGAGAATGTAAAAATTACGATTATTATGAAATAAAATAATTTTCAAGGAAAGAAAATTATCCTTACCATTTTCGTACTAAATATTGGTATCGATCGGTAGATCTTCTCATATAAAAATGTATGTATCTAGTGAAGAAAATTAAATAATTAAAGAGAGATATTTACATTAGCCATTTTGCCGGACACCAGTAAAAAAATTCTACTCTATGTCCAATGTTGTAATAATAATAATAATAATAATAATAATAATAATAATAACAAAAATAATAATGAGTTAACTCGTTTGATAAGCGGGTGCTGGCTTATCATGAACTTAGTATTTATTAAGCTGTTGATGTCACGGGCGACCAATGAAAAATCGTGACCTCCACTCGTGTCTACTTTCTGATTGGTTTACGACGATTAATTAAAAAATAATAGTTGTCTCCAGCTAATTTTAAGTGTGCTCTCATCCTCATCAATGAATGTGCCTTAACTACGCAGCTCAAATCACAGAACAACAAATTTTCATCTCTGTTATGACGCATTCCACAAAACAAAAAAAATGAAGAAACTTCTGATTAATTTATAATTAATCTGTTTTTCAAAATGCATATCGGAATACGTGGATAAAGTTTCTTTCCTTTCTCAAAATCAATTATTCAGAAAATATCCTTTTGATCCTCTAACATATAACTAACAAAATTAATTAATTATTGACACATATCTCTTATAAAGAATTGATAATTTCCAAGTTTATCAAAACAAAATCTATTATGGAATCTAATTTTCTCTGGGAAGAATTGAAAACGATTTTTTAAGAGAAATGGGTACAAAAGTGAAAAATTAAAGAAAATTTCTTCCTCAAAGGAAAAAAAACTTGGAAGCCAATGGCAGTAGATTAAATCGCAGGCCTGACTGCACATTGACTTGAACTACTTGAAACAGTTGGTTACGAAATTTTTAATTTTCTTAGCAAAGAAATTATCAGAAATTTGTTTCACGCCTTTTACGAGGGCATCTTATCTTGAAAAGATAGACACTTATTGCTTTTATTTCCAACTAGAAATAATTAATTATAAAAATTTATTGGAAGAAAGAGACTCATTTCTGCGTCTTGATATGAAGGAGAATGGAAACATTTCTGATCATTATAAAAGATCCAAAAGAAATGATTTCCAAAATATGAATATTATGTCCAATATTATATTAAGTCAGATTTGAATTTAAATCTTTGCTTAAGTCAGACTACTTTTTTCTGTTTTCTTTTTTCTTTTCTTCTAGAGCAATAAAAATCACAAAACTTTCACAACCGAAAAAATTGGACACATTCTCGTAGGATTAACGATCCAGTATCGAATATTCGCAGAAGCAAATACCTTATCAGATTGAATCTACGAACGGTTGTTAAAAGAGAAGGTATAGGGTTCAATCAGATGTACACTTGCTCCACAATTTATATTCCTTTCAGTCACCTGACTGAAAGATGGTAAAATATCTATGATTTGTTGACTTTTCACTGCTATAAAGCTTTTTATAACAATACAATTCACGACTCTCATATAAAATACAGTTTGAAAATTGATCCCTCGAAAACTAGATAACGAATTTAGCTGCCAGAAAACCGTGCGGAAAAACAATTTCAATATATTTTCAGTTATTTAAAGGGATTTCAAGAGATCACAAGATTTCTAAAATAGCAAGCTTTTTAATAATACACGATAAGGGGATGACAATCTTATTTTTCGAATTTGGATTCTTCACTTGGTCTCATACCCCAATTTCGTTGAAATAACCAAAAAAATGATCTCCGTAAAATTTTAGTGAAATCGGTTAATATTAACATCTACCCCAGAGCACTCAAAATTCCTCATGCAGCACTTAACATGGGGAAAAATTCCGTCCAAATGTACGTAATTCTTTTAGATTTCACCAGAAAAATTTTTCTCTGAGCAATTATGATCTCTAGAATATTTAGAAAAAATAAATTTCAACGAAAAAATTTGTTTTATCGTTAGTAGGTACGTGGAGATGTGCTATTATAAAAAGAACATACTTTCAGATAACTTCATAGCGTTACCTCAATTTCTGACGTCAGCGTTACCACTGGTTACGCATGAAGTAAGCGTCAAGTCGAGAAAATATATTCTCGAATTTGCGCATGTACTCGAGTCTCCCAAATGTCAAGAAATTCCTGATTCTCTATAGTCACATCAATGACGCATGTTACCAATCAGATGCCGAACGTAGGGCGCGCGCAGTTGTTATTTCAAGTGAAATTTGAGAAATACAAATTAACATTTGGGAGAAACATGACTTGACTTTTGGGAGAACTTGAGATTTGGGAAGTTGACATTTGAGAGACTCAAGTGTATAACCTCTTTACAATCGCGCGCAGTTAAAAATGCTAAATACGATGCATGGACAGTAGCGGTCACCCATCCATGTACTAACCGCGCCCAACTTTGCTTAACTTCAGTGATCGGAGGAGAACTGGGGTTTTCAAAGTGGTATGGTCGTACCTCAGATTTTTACATTTGGTACCAATAATTCAATAGGAACAATATCTTTTAATCGAAAAAACAAAATCCCGAATGTGAAAAAGTATGGAAAGAAAAATAAAATATAACAATATAATATTATAGATTTAATAATAAATATCTTTTAATAGAAGTTTACGGTTTTTGGTACTCCGCCTACCTTATTTGTTAATTTATTTGGCGCCGAATTAGGTTAGTTTCGTTATACAGTGTTCCCAATTTATGCTCGATATCTGATTGGTTTCTATTGCGCGCAATTCAAATTCAAAAAAGATTATTCTTTTTTTTTATTATAAATAATGGCATTTCGAACTATAAAAATGTGCAATCTATTGAAATTAATGAATTTTACTAAAAAATATAAATTAATTAAATGCATATTCAAGTCAGTACTGAAGAATATTTTAATTTACAGAATATGCATTCAATTAATTTTTAATACATATTTTTGTCTGAAACATTGGGAAATGGTAAACAACATGAAAATATACATTAGTCTACTATTAATTTTCTAAAATTAATTTTTTTCAAAAAAGAAGAGTGGAGAGACGCATGTTTTTTTTTATATATTCGTTACCATTTCCTAAAGTTAAAGAAAAATTAGTGCGTTTAGAATAATGTAAAATATATAATTGGAAGTTGAAAAGCTTCGCAAAAGACTGAAATTCATACCAAACTTATCGTAAAGCGATTGGACTCTTACTTTAAAAACTGTGAAATAATCTAAGACTATTCCTTAATTATTTTAGTGGATAAGAAATTTTACAATTCTTAAATTGATTTTCGAGCCATTTGAATTTTATAGTTTCTGATGCTTTTATATTTAAAAGTGGTGGGGAATATGAAGAAGTTTTTGACTAATAAGAATTATTTATTTGTACAATCCAAATATAAGATTCTTACAAACAATGCAAATAGATAAATTATACAAAAGACCCTACAAAAACACTCATTTGAAGTAGTTTGAGAGATTTTATCAACAAGGCAAGCTTATACTCCTTTTTCGAAGTAAAAAGATAGAAAGTCTATCTATTGTATCTTTTTCAATCTTCAGCATTGAAATAGAAACCAAAAAAATCTGCCCGCTTACATATTAAAAAATATCCCCGCTTACATTCTGCACATTCTCATGCACACGTCGCGCTTCGCGCTCGGTGTTGCGCGCTTGCGCCCTTCGCGACGCTTGTGCCCTTCGGGACGCTTGCTCGCTTCGCGCGCTTGCACCTATTTTTATTTAAATTACTACAAAATGGAATGGAATGCAAACGAAAACTAATTTACTTAAAGTTCTATCGACCTTAAGGAGCACATTCTCATCAGGGCACTCGCACTTCGCGCTCGGCTCTGTTTAACAATATTTTTCATGATTAAAACGAAAACTACTCATCCTGTTGAAAAATGGCTCAAGGAGAACTTGTAGATATTTTTAAGGCCAATAATTATGTTTCTTATCATTTTCTCTGTATCTCGCGTTATTTGGCTCAAAATTTGAATGTTCGATTTTTTAAGGAAATTCAAAAAGTTGTTATTCCTATCCTATAGGGTGTTCAAAAAGAAACATTTTTCATCTTTAGACTTTTTTTCATATCGTGCGTTGTTTGGCTTCTAATTCAAGTTTCATTTCATTTTTTTGGATATTCAAAATATTATGTCTTTCAATTTTTTTTTATCCAAAAAAGTCATTAAGAAACATTGTTTGTCTTTTTGAGTACTACGAACATCCGTCATTAGAATTTTTAAATTAAAAAAAAAGTGGTTTCAAAAATTTTCAAAATGCTCCAACTTTTTAAATTTTTATCCAAAATGGCTGGCCAACGAACTTGACCTTCATTTTAGGACACTAAAAGAGTATACCAAAGGACAATCCAATCGGTCAATTCTTTCGAAAGTTATCGTGCTCACAAACTAAAAATCTACAGACAGACACACAGACAGACAAATTCGTAAAAATATGTTTTTCGGGTTCAGGGGGTCCCAAAACGTGGACATCTGATGAAAACTGGGGGGGTCAAATTGTACACAAATCTAATACATTCTCTCTGATGAGAATGTAAAAATAAATCAAAATGTATCCATTCCCCTTCATCTACAATAATCTCTTTCCTTTTGAATTTTAATATTTCTATCTATTTGCATGGAAGCAAAGTGTAAACTTTTACTTCCAACAGATCTGCTCTGATCTTTACAAAATTTTAGTCTATATGATACTTCTGGATATGTATACTTTCGAAAAATGTAATAAAAAAAATCGATATTTTGAAAATTCTAATTAGGTTAGACTCCTTAAAAAAAAAGTAATCTCAAAAATTTTCAAAATTCTCTAACTTTTTGAATTTCTATTCAACATAACTGGCTAACGAACTTTACTTGCATTTTAGAACAAAAAAATGCTTGGGAATGCTATGGGAGATTTAATACGCATGTAGGCGGGTAGGTGGAAATCCACCCTTATAACACGGTTCTACAGGTGATAGGAGAGAGGGTCATTGAGTGAGTGAGTGGTGGAAGTTGTCGAGGTATAATAGAGGAAACTTCAGCCCTCTTTGCTCACTCTTCGAGTATCCAGCATTCCAAAAAGCACCCCCAAAAAATCGTTTTCTTATCCTTCGAAATAGTTTTAAGATCTTCCAAGTGTTTTGATTCCGTTAACAATTCTAAATCAATTATTTTTAATCAAAGGAACAAGAGGATCTCCGTCTCAAAATATCAGCCAATTAAGTTTTTTTTAAAAAAAGGTAGGAATCCAAAACAAAGACATTCTTTTTCAAATTAATTTTTCATAAATTAATTATAAAAAGATTATGACGTAGATGTTATCAGATAAAGTGTCACAAATTCGATCAGCGATTTGTGAAAATGTGCAAAATAAGTGACAATTTGTGCGTTTTCGTGCTGCTGTGATAAACAATGCTCATATTACTCATCTGCAAATGAAAATTTTGTTATTTATTAGAGATTATATAAAGAGTAATAAACTAATAAGTTTAGTTCACTAGAACAAAAATAAAACAGAGGTTAAAAATTATAATGATAAGCCAACGAAATGGTGTTCTCTTCTTTTTAAGTGATGAGAGAAATAAATAAATTTAAAGACCTATTCTCTTTTGACCTCAATTCTAAATTTAATATACTAAAGCCATCAAGTCCGAAAATGAATGAATGCGGAAGAAATTTTCTCAGATTCGTTGTGGGTAAATTTGTGAAATTTATCAAATCTAAAAAAAAAACGAACTGACCTACAATTTGAGGAATGATAATAGTTTTATGGAAATATGATCAGAATCACATTGTCAAAAGCAATAATAAAAGAAAAGCAAATATTTCACTGCTCTAAAAAATCTTAAATAATACTGACTTGCACTCATGGAATCCAATTATGTAAATATTTATAACATAATTGAAATGTTAATTCAATTACCCAGGAATAATAGACTGAAATTTGCATATGCAATGAGAATAATTTGAAACCATAAGATTGTCATAGATTATCTCGTTACCTATATAATAACCAATCTTGCGTTACACGGGATGAAGCGATTCTGTAATTACAATGGTCAAGAAGAAAAATGCGAAGAGGAAAATGTGTCGTGTTAAAACTTTTCAATTCTAAATTAGACTCACGTTCTCAGGATTAAGAGTCGACTATAATCTTGCTTCTGTATTAGCTATGCTTTAGACTACACGTATAATTGAGTTTATCAAGAATTCTTTTAACTTTCCTTGACAATAAAAAAAGTAACTCTCTTACAAAATAGTAAACGATTAAATCGAGACGAGAAGATGACGGATCATTTTCTGAAACAAAAAGTTTGAAACAATCCGCGCGAATAATTTAGGAATAAAATTTTTTACAATTTTCTTCAAATTTCTGCCTAGAATTGATGGCAATAGTATTTTAGTAAATATTAATTAGATCACAGTTCAAATCTTTTAGACTTTTTAAAATAAGTTACTGAAAAAAATGAATTACTTGCATATATCTTTTGCTGTAACTTAAAACTTTAATTTTACAGTTACTTTGTATTTTTTGTACAATTTCAGAAGATTTCAAGCGATTTCAAAAGATTTTATAGAAATCAAGATATTGCATGAAATTTAACAGATTCTAAGGAATTCAAAAAAATTTCAAAATAATATCGAAAAGCCTTGAGTGAATTCAATAGATTTTAAGAGATTTTTCAAAAGATTTTAAGAGATATTAAAAGAATTTAAGGATTTTAAAAGACATCAGGGTTTGAAGGGATTTCTGCAAATCTCAGAAGATTTCAAGAGATTTAATAGATTTTAATGAATCCAAAGACATTTTTTGTTTTCAAATTACTTGAAAATCTTGGAATTATTTTGAATTCTTTTGTAGATTCCTTAAAAATGACTTAAAATCTCTTGAAAATCCTTGAGTTCATTAAAAATGTTTATATATTGTAGAAAATCTCTTTAAATAGGGGAAGCCGGGGCAAAGCGGTATAGAAGATTTTTTAACGCGGCATTTGACCTCAATCAATCGATATTTTCATAAATATGTTCTTTAGTAGTGCTTACGTTATTTCCGGACTATAGTGTGATTTCCATTGTTTGTTCTCGAATAACGCGAGGTTCACGCGTCGCAGGGAAGTGTACGTCCTTACTAATTTCTTGATTTTTCAATGCAAGTAAATTATGGTTTAATTACTTATTAATCAAATAGCTCTAGTATCACGTTGTAGTCTGCACCATTACCTTTTATTAAGTGTTTTTGTTGCTTATTTTTTTTTAAGCGTTTTAATTTTCACGCGCGACCTGGGGGAAAAGTGGGTGGGATAAAGCAGTGTACTGAAAATATACTAAAAATACTAAATATATACTAAAAATATACTTAAAAAGTCAGAGAGCTAAAAAAAACCATCATTGATTCAGTGAGTACCGTTTCGAGAAAACCCATCCCACACGCGGGCAAGAACAAAAATCTTAGGTTATATTATACTTTTAGGATGTGTTGGGAGATGAAAGCGACGTTTAAAATGTTCTTTATACTTTTTTGTAGTACTTATAAATAAATAAATAAATTACTGAGTTAAAAAACATATTTTTAAATATATTTTACTATCCATACCGCTTTGCTCCGGCTTCCCCTATGTACTTAAATATATTTTTAATCTCAATTTTAAAATACAGGCGACGAATATAAACTGTCCAAAATAGGTGAAGAGAATCGCAACTACTTTTTTATGACAGGATTTCTTTTCAATAACTACTATGGTATAAACAGAAATTTCAAAAATTTAGTAATGAGTTTCAGCGAGATTTGAGAAAAAAAGAACGAGATCGATATTTTTTCTCGACTATGAAGAAAAAATATTGATCTTGTCTTGACAGTGAAAGTGACATCATCAAGACTTAAGATTTCGAGCAAGATCAAGACTATGTCGCAACAAAAATTTATTATTTTTTTTTAATCATACAGAATTTCTATTTACTTTTTTCGATTTTTTGTGGTTCGGCTCTTATTTTTCGCTTGTAAAGTATAAAAAGAAAATTTAAAAATTAAAAATAACTAAGTCGTTGAAAATTTATATTTGGAAATTGGAAAGAAGCAAGAATCTTGCTCGCTTGATCTAGACTTTTCTTGACAATTTTAAGATATGTACCTATTTAAAAGTTTCAAGACTTGAAAAGCTGACCAGGCGAGAATCGACAAGTTCTTGTCTTGCCGTGCATCACTATAAAAAAATTGCACACAATGGAAGAACAAACGAATTTGTTGCTCACTTGCTAAAGCATATCGCGTAGTATACTTGTACTTTTCATTTTAACTGACATATCTATCTGCAGTTTATCAAAGAAGCTAACTGTAATTTTCCAATTACGTTTCAGCGTTCTTAAGCTACAAGGGAATGAAGGGAAGAATTTACGATAATAAGACAGGCCTGTCTCTTCTGGCACTTTTGGTCTCCTTTTCGCTTAACAGTCATCTAGTCATCGCAGCACTAGAAACGGCACAGAATGATAATGGAATCATTTACACAGACAGTTTCATTGAAGATCCGGAAGAAATGGTAAGTTTTATATATTTGCTTTTTTATCAAGAAAATTGTTCTTTTAGTATTTTAAATTAACAATTTGAATTGTTCAATTCATAATTATTAATGAAATATCTAATAAGCAGAAAAAAACTTTATAATCGACATAAAAAATCAGAGAGAAAGCTTAAAATAGACAAAAGAATACAAAATTAACTTTGGCCTATGGTCAAAATCAAGGTTTAAAAAATTAATGAAGGTTTCTTTTTAAAGGTTCTGCTCAATAGATTGAGGAGTATAGTGAGGCGTAAACAGGAAACAATTGAGCAGGAAAGAGAATTGACGGAAGAGGAAATCGCCATTCAGGCGATACTCGATGCCAAAGCTCGAAGTCAAAGAGACCCACAAACATTAGCGGAAGACTTTTCCATCGAGGATTCTGAAACACTTCCTGTTCCAAGTGCCATATTTAATCGTGGTCCTCAACACACGGGAAAACGAACCAGTTGTGAGTATTTTCTTTTTTTACTGCATTTAATCATAGCAAAAAAAATATAGAAATGCAAAATCCTTTCATGAAGTTCTCTAAAATTAAAATCATTTCTTGCTCTGAACTGTAAGAAGAACAATATTGAAATTGGCTGTCACAAAATAACCTATAGGTATATAATTATTTATAATAATTCGCATCCCTACATTCATTTCGCATAGTATGAAATTATTTCGTAATGATGCTTTCGATTTTGCTTATTTTTAATTTTTTAATTTTTAATTAATTTATTTTTTTTTTCTTTTCGAGATAGGGTTTCAATCACTAAGTAACAGTTGGAATCATCATGTTATAAATATAATATAATAGTTACAGTAGCTTGGTGTTATAATAGTTGAATTTAAATTTAAATTTAAGATTAAAAAACAGCAAACTGTAATTTTATAAATAGATTATTAATAAGAGTTGTTAACATGGCTTGTGTCTGAAACGACCCACGGTAAACAAATAAGGTGCCACAAAAATCGATAAACTGAACTGTAATGTCCAATAAATTGTATAAAATCCCTACCAAAGTTTTATAGAATCCTATTAAAATTTAAATTTTGTAAAACCACTTTATATTCCTTAAACTCCCAAACTAGCTGTCAAGTTGTATCAACTTTTGTACTCATTCAATTAGCACTTTGCTTCCTGTAAGCAAATATGATTTGCTTCCTCATAGAGGAATTAAATAGAGCATTAAATTTTGATTACTTGAGAAGTTTTATTTAAAAAATTCATTTTCGAAAATTACAATAAAGTAGACGTGTGCAAAAAAATTCGAACCGACTTCATTTCGATTTTGGATGCTCTTCGAATGTCGAAAAAGTGACATTCGATCCGTGCTCCCGTCGGATCGGTTTTTTCAATTCGATCGAAGCGTCTGTCGAATGTCGAAAAATTGACATTCGACCAGTGCTCCCGTCGGATCGGTTTTTTCGATTCGATAGGTCGGCTTTAGACTTCCAATATAATATCTTATTATAATTAAATTAAATTTCTGCTTCATGTAAAACTAATATAATTATGACAAATTTAGCGAGGATTTGTTCCGAGATATATTTTATTTAAAAATTTTTAAATATAGTCAATAGACTATACTTTCTTCTAAATTTGATCAGTCAATTTGGTTGGTAAGATAGATTTTCAATTAGCGGAAGGCAGATGAAATTTCTGTTGAAGACTAAAATCAGAATTTATATATAATATAT
>UCOK01000190.1:0-11331 GCA_900474325.1 Synergus umbraculus | reverse complement strand
CCTTAAACCATCATAAAATTCTTACAAAGCCATTAAAATCCCTTAAAATTTCAGGAAGTATCCTAAAATCTCATACAATTCTACAAAATCGTTTTAATATCCTAAAAATCTCTTGAATTTCGTAAAAATCACTTAAAAATCGTTAAATATGCACATAAAAATTTTCAAAATCATTAATCTCTTGAAATTCACGTTAAAATTAGTGAAAATCTCTAAAAATCATTAGATATATAATAAAATTCCATGAAATCCTTAAAATTATTACAAAACCTTTTATAAATTCAAAATATTTTTTGAAAACCCTTAAAATTTAACGAAAACCTTCGTAATCTTTGTAAATTCTACAAATCTTTTAAAAATCATAAAAAGCTGTTGAAATTCCTCAATAAAATTCTCTATAAAGTTTTTAATTCCTTATTTAAATCCCACAAAGTACATATTTTAAAAGTCATAAAAGTCGTGAAAAATTCTAAAAATTCCCAGAAACTTATTAAAATTCTTTAAAATTCTACGATATAACATTTAAAATCCCATTATCTCCCATGAAATCTTTAAAAATTTCATAATATTCTCTTAAAATTCCTAGATTTTCAATGTATTTTGAGTTTAGACTCCTGACAAAATGGAAGCAAATTCAAAATTTCAAACTCAATTCACATAGAATTTACGATTCGGCAAGTATCGATTGTCGAAAATCACTATCGATACTTACACGACGAATCAGGAGTGCGGAATAGGCGTTACGATATTTCGACTTCGACTCAATCATCTTTTTAGAATAAACTGTTAGAAATATATTGAAAATTCAACTACTTTTGATTGAATATTCAACTATTTGGTTGAAAAATCAACTACATTTTATTGAAAATTCATTCAGCTACGGTAATTGTATAAAACTTCAACTAAAGTAATTGAAGTTTTTTTTACAATGATGATATTATTAGAATTTAAATTCTTTCATATGCCTTAAGGTGACGATTAGGTTTATTATTGTTTTTTTATATAAAAATAATGAATTTTAATTATTAAAAGACGTTTTAAATCGATTATACGGAGAGCAAGTAGTGTAAACACTTTAAAGTCAGGCATAAGGAATATTAAGTAGTATAAGTAATTTTTGTCAGACAAGAAGGGTTTCAAGCAGTATGCATAGGTAATTTTAATTCAGTCACAAGAGATTATCGTCAATTTGAGTAATTTGCAATAACTAATAAATATCAAGTAGTTTAAGTCGATTTAAGTCAGACAATTCTGCTAAACACTTTGAAAACTATAAAGTTATAAAATAAAAAAAAAAAAGTTTATTATGGATTAATAATATGTCAAAGCAGCCAAATTCTAAAGCTCTGATATGCGAAATGCTTTCCCTGCTGTGATTGTAAACTGACATTTGAAATGGAGTGAAACCAGGATTGTGATAAGCCGCTTTTCCACATCGTCAAGTTTCCTAGATATTTCTACATTTTTTTCTGTTCTTCGTTCCTTTTGATTTTTCTATAGATACTGTTTATATTGGGGTTTATATTCTATAGCTAAAATAGGCGTTCAATTGAAAATTAAATGATCTCAATTTCATTTAAAAAATCGAAAAATTACGGAATTTTTTTATTTTGGTCGGAAGTTTCTGAGCTGAAAGGAGAGAGAGTAAATGGTTAACTTTTTTTATTTCAATGATTTGTTACAAAGTAGATTTATTATTATTCAACAAAATTCAAAATTCAACAAAAGCTAATAAAAGTCACTTTTACTAATTACCAAATATTTACATTTTGCATAAATATCAAACAAAGTCGCAAAGAGTTTTTTTTATCTCATATTGCTATACTGAGCAAAAAAAAAATCAATTTCTGTCAGTCTATAAGCAAATTTCACTCGTTTATAGCTTTAAATGATTATATAAACATGGGTATAATTTCTTTTACTGTTTTATTTTCATATTCTTATTTTCAGAGTCCTCCTTTGTAAACTTTAAAATTCCTATTCTTCAGCTAGTTCTCGTATATAAGAGAGTGTAAAATGTATAAAAAAAAACTGGGTACAAAAATCGGGTTCTGTCTCCTATTTTTTTATTTCGAATGAAGTTGCACATGCACTCTCATTCAAATGAAAGCTTGTGAAAACAGAAGAGTAGGTTGATGAAATATACGCCCTAGCTTCGACCTTATAGCCAAACCTTTTTTCCCAACTTTTTTAAAGTAATTGCAAGCGCAATTGAAAATTTACGTACCGGAATTCAATATCGTTAGCGGTGTAGATACCTTCATTTGCATAAAGCTTCGATACTTTTAGGGTTCATCAACTTAGTTCATTTAATTAACTAGATTCATAGAGTTTCCTAAAAATACTTGTCTGAATTTCCGCATTCAGTTTTCGAATACGACTTTAATTAGAGACTTCAATTATCAAATTGAGAAAAAACACAGAACCCTCAATGTGAAGAGAATGAATATGAATGAATCAATGGTACTTTATTATTATTCTAAAATTTTCAATCTTTAAATTTAATTTAATTCCGAATGTAATGTACATTCAAAATTTAAAATTTGGTCACGTCTGTGAAGTGATTTTAGATACAGGAAATAAAGAACATTGTCTTTCAAATCGAAAATAGATCTCGTTTGAATAGTTTGAAACTATACATGAATTGTTGAATGCATGTCGTTTAAAAGTGATTTTAGAATGTTATGGATCGCTTAAACCAAGGAAGTCTACAGGACAGGATATTATTTGGAGTTAAACTCAGGAGATATGACGTTTAGGGCACAGTGTGAACAACGTTAAGGGATAATACTAGTATAATCGAACTACAGGTATTGCGAGATTTGTATTGGCAGAGCTGGCATTCAAATATCGATTCGAATACTCAATATTCACGTTTATGACGATTTTGCTCGTGTTGGATACCACAATGCCCGGAATATTGTTCTAGGAAATGTTTTCACTGACAAGCATTGTTCCAGTCCTCGCAAGTATAACGCATTACTTGAAGAGTTACTATATTCTTAGTTCCGTTACCAGAATTGTATTACACTTTATGATCCACAAATATGTATAACAATAAGAAAAAAATTAATTGCGATCACTAGTATTGATTTAAAAGTAGATTATACTCATGAATTCACTAAAACTCGTGTGATTTTCTTTTTAGTTGAATTCTGTTGAATTCTAAGACGCGACCAAGCAAACTAAATCCAAAATCAATTGAATTCATCAATTTGATCTGTGATGAAAAAGGGACAAATAAAGTGGATCGAATAGGGCAGTTGAGATTCACTCAGGACGATAAAAAAATTATGGCCACGAGGAGAAAGAAATATGAAACCTGAGTCAATAAAATTTTATGACCGGGATATCCACTCGTAAGAGTGGCAATATAAGACTCACAATAAAAGAAATCCATAAGATTTTGTAAATTTAGCGACAATTATTTTATTCCAAGGTGTGAGAAATTGATAATCTTGAACAGAGATTTGTTATATTTTATATATTGCTTATGAATCAAAGAAGTATATAGACAAATACTGTAAGTTTACTCTCGCAATTATTACATTATAAAATTAAATTTGAATCTTGTGTTTATATGTAAATCTCATGACGATTCAATGACGCTTTTTTTCAAGCACTATTCATTAAATGTAGTCACAGTTTGAATTTGCAGTCGTCAATAAAAGATAATAATATTATAGCTGAGTGTGACCAGAAAAGCGAGCAGATGACACTGAAAATTTTCAAAACGTCCTTCCAGGTCGGTGAAGCTCTTGAATGTCCTATTGCGGTTGGCGCGCATACATCGTTTATCTATTGAATGAGAGTCGTCTCCCGTGAAAATAATCTTAGTGATTCGTGCATGAAAATAGCTTTACAGTCCTGGCGTGGTAACGCCAGCAAAGTGATAATGCTTTCGAAACTGAAAAGGTCAGCTTTTTTTAAAGTATCTGTCATTTTTAAACATGAAGAATGAAACACTTCAGTTTTACTGTCTCGTTTATATGTTATGATGAAGAAAAACTTTCTACAATAATAAGCTCACAGTAAAAGCATATTATTGTTGTTTTATGTCAGACCTAATGAATTCTAATTAGTAAAAAACGTTTTAAATTGTCCCATAGATTTCAAGTAGTACAAACACTTTAAAGTCAGACGTAAATAATATTAAGTAGTATAGATAATTATTAATATAAGTTGATTTCAGTTAGATATGGAAATTTTCAAGTAGTGTACATAATTTTAGTCAGCCAAGAAGTTTTAAGTAGTATAAGTAACTTTAAGCCAGTCATAAATAGTACAAGTCAATGTAAGTCAGACACTTCTTATTTTCACATGCAGTACGCTGAAAACTAGATGCGTTATAAAATTTTAAAAAATGAGTTCATTATAGATTAATAATGTGCCAGCTTGCTTTTCCTGTGATTGTGAACTATGACATTTGAAATGGAGTGGAAATAGGATTGCGATAAGCCGCTTTTACACATCGTCAGATTTCCTAGCTTTTTCCAAATTTGATCTCCCTTTTCCGGTTCTCTTGATTATTCTGTGAGTTAATCGTTAGACGCCGTTTCTGTTGAAAGTCTGATTACTGAAACAAACCGGTTAGTTTGCAGTCTGATCTAACTTCCGGCATGGGAGACCATAAGTATCTGCTCTTGCATATGCATACTGATGCCTTTCATATACTTGCTGTGAAGCATAGGGAGCGATGGATGTACGTCTGATGGTTGAGTCCGTGTATGGATAGGTACCTCCGTATTAAGCTTTAGATTACGTGACTCATCGCACAGAGTGAAGCTTAATGTCAGAGCTTGTTAATTACATTCCTTGATATCATAGTAGTGAAGCAAAATGTGCACAAACAGCCGAGAGGTTACCTTCGCCAGATGTTAAAGTACTCTGATTGTATTACAATGAAAGCTGCTGTTTAATATCTTAAGCTAGTTTTTGTGATCTTTTATACTATATTATTCAAAGAAAAGTTGTATTACTTTTATTAAAGATAAGTCAATTTCAGTTGTATCTGTACTGCCATTTACTATCAGTAGTAGAGGTACATGTTTGTTTAGCCATGTCATAATCTACTGTATACATTTACTGAAGCATAATTTATTACTGAACTTTAAACACACACATTATTAAAATTATTATAATATTGATTCTTATATTATTTATTTAAAATTACACAGTGGAAATGTATTGAAAGATTTACCATCGGTTAATACTAGCTTATTACTGCAGAGCGTAACAATAATGCAGAAATTCAAATAATTGAAAATACGTGGATAATATGCAATCAGTAGAATAATGCACTTAACAGTATTATCACTGATGGCACAATTAAATGATGATTAAGGTGAGACAATTAATTTAACAAAGCAAAATTATCATTAGCTTTACAGTATTTGATGTAAAATATTTCAAAAAATAAAACGCTGCATTATCGGATTTTCATACGAAGAAAAAATTTCTATCACAAATTACTTGCATTCGAGATCATTCATAGTCAGGAATTCAGAACTGTAGAAAATACCATTGAGTCATTTGCACATCGACGAACCTGATTGTTTTGGTTATGCGACTGGAAATATCCAATTTTTGTTCTTGACGCGATTGAAACATTGGAACAAAGCGGGAATTTCTATAGGAGAAAAATCGAGGTTGATCAGAGGTTAAATGGTATATCAATTGAAATTTCATCATTTTCGAAAGCTGGGAATCAGAAAACACCAGATACGAAAATAATCATGAACACTTTGCATGAAAATGTTAAAATGTCACGGTTTGGAATGCAATAATTCATTTATATAAATTCAGAGCACATTTATGGGCTAATTTTCATCCGTAAATAGATTATAGTACATATAGAACGAGAACGAGCGCTAGGAACTTCTTTCAATAAATAAAAAATTATATACATGATTCAAGTTGCTAGGTCATTATCATCTAACTTCAAGACGCAGTGCGTAATTATTATTAAATGTTTTCATACTATACACAGCAATGTTCATATTGCAAAGACTGTACACCTCAGGTGCTGTAGTTAGTAATGAATGTAAAGTAAACGATAAAATATTGCGGCAGAACAGAAGGGTCGCTGGTGGCTCATTAAACCTCATTTGGAACGCGAGGAGCTCTCCCCAACGACCTTCTTCGTTCTCAAAAGAGACAATTCCAGGGCACGGGAGACTTGTAAGGGTCGCTTTATGTTCCCATTAGCAGGCCCGAGGAAGAGAATAAATCGTCTTCATTTCACGCTTCTCTACGGGTCGGTCTTATATCAATCCGCGAAACTTATACGATAGGGAAGAACCGCACAGACTTTTACGAGCTGATATTAGCTTTTATTAAAATCGCCAATTCTACACGAAACCTCAAATACTCGAACATCAAATATTTACTTATAAAAAACCAAGTTCATCTCTTTGGACTTTAAACAGAATTTTGGGTGACTTTTTTTCAGTGACTTTTTTCTCACAATTTTAATCAGTGAAAATTCACTGAGAATCAGTCAAAAGTCACTGAAATTTTCAGTAATAGTCAAACTACTAAACTACTTTAGTTAAACTACTAAAAATTTCAGTGACTTTTCACTGATTTCTAGTATATTTTTCACTAATTAAAATCATGAGAAAAGAGTTACTGAAAATCAGTGGAATTTGACTGGTAATCAGTTAAATTTCACTAATTCAAGTTTAGAGAGTTTCCATAAATATTGGAAATAATGAAATACATAATATGTACATATCCATGTTAAGTTAGGCGTGAGTCGTTAAGTATTTAAGCCAGCCAGTGCCTTTTTTTAAGTAGTATAAGTAATTTTAAGTCAGTCATGAAAGTTTTCAAGCAGTTTTATTAATTTTATATCATATCTAAAGCATTATCCTTAGGTATAATAGGATATAATAGATATCAAGTAGTATAAGTCAATTTAAGTCAGAAAATGTTTTTAGTAGATTCATTACATCAAGGATTACTGTTCCTCTAATTAATTCATAATCAATATCTAGTAGTATAAGTATAAGTTTCAATCCCGTTTTTTTACATATAGTGTGTTATTAATTTTAAGATCTTATCGTTACTGTGAATCATTCATAAAAAATGGCAAGTATTATAAGTCGATTTGAGCCATACATGATCGTTTTCAAGTAGTTCAAGTCGATTTAAGTCAGCCTAGGTCAATATTTCCTAAAAATAAGCCCAGTTTTTCTTTCTGCATTAAAACCCAAAATTACTCTTATATTTCTATTAACTAGTATATATATTACTATTTCTACTAATAGTAGAGATAAATACGCAGCAAATTGATTCTGCAGGATGTTGACTTTTATTGGTACGGAGATGAGGAAGATCAAAGAAGTAAATTTTCGTATTACTGCATCAGAGACAAGCGAGACAGTGCTAGTTAACACAGACTATCTGCCGATTGCTTCGGCGAGGCGAGACCAAATGAAATTATAAGGTCGTAGCAGCATTTGGCTTCGTGTTGGATGCCGGAAATAGTGGGGGTCGAAGCTTCGAGGTCGGGGTTGGAGGTGGCTTAATTGGCCGGTAATTGCTACTGTCTGCGCCCGCGACAATAGGACGCAAAGATTGGAACTTTACCAAATGACACAGTCGCGTGCAGAATACGTTAACGATTCTGTAATAGCTCGATCGAGCGTGTGAAGTCATTTTTAAGCCTTTTAGGCCACCGACAATATGTCCAATGACCATAAAAACTCGTTCCGAGAATCTTCACCAAATTTTCTCCATAAAATACTTTTGCTGTATCCAATTTTATGAAAGTGTTAATGAGAAAATTCATAAAAAGAATACGTAAAGTTAAAACATACAGAAAGAGAGTATACGTATTTTTAAAGATTTTTCCGCGGGGATTGTATCACCATCAGTCTTCTAAATACTTTCCCATTATAACAAGTAAAATCAGGTGTCGGTAATGGATGATAACAAAGGAAGATGGAGTAGGTAGGCCTTAAAGCATCCTTTTTTAACGTTGACCTTTTCATGAGAAACTCGTTAATTTTTGTTTTAAACTCACAATGAAGAATATAAATGACTGAATTTTATTATTTATGAGTCATTGTAAAGAATGTCTATATTAATTAGTGGGAATCTCGAAAACTAAATAAATTCTAGTTATAGGATTTTTTATACTCTTTTCTATTTCAATTTATTGACAATATTTAAAAAAAAACAGTGCTTTGTGGAAAAATGGTAACAAGCGTAGTAAATCAAGAAGCATCGGTAAAATGCAATTAGCTTCGTTGTTCAGGGAACGTACTGTACTGGAATTATCGCCATTCCTAATCCGTGGCACGAATTCAAAGTTACGCGTGTCGAAACGCTGTACGAGTCGCCGAGCCGGTAAAAATAATTAGATTGTACATGGAGTTTAAATTAATTTCATCGCTTTAATGAGCTCGCTTTTCCAGGCTTGAAATACTCGCAGCTGCCCTCCCGCAGTTGGCCCGAGTTTTTTTTCCAATTAATAACGAGGGAGGAAACGTCGGCCAAGTAACTAGTTTTCCGCCTCGGTCGTAATACAGCCGCAAGAGGACCGGCTTCGTTCACACCGAATTTTGCTTACGAATAAAAAGAGAAAAAGGATGCTCCTTCAAAGTTTTCCAATTTTTTTTATTAAGTTCTTAGTCCAGAGAGAAAAAAGTTATTCGGGTGAATTCACTGTGAAGTTTAAGAAGTTGATCATCGAATTTTCAACCTATGCCAGAATTTCAATTCAGTTTTTTTAAATTTCTTTATTGTATTTAAAAATGTGAAACTCGCAGTTAAAAAATGACACATTTCCCAAGTAATTACACATTTTACAACTGTTTTGTTTTTTATGATTTATTATAATGCGAGGAAAAATTGAATTATATTAATTCAGTCTTTCGCAAAATGCTCAATTTAAAAATTTTCTCAAACAATTTCGCGATTGTGCATTTAAGAGCATTTTCCTTAATCAACATGTGTTTTGTCTTTTGTACGTTGAACTGTCGAGGAGAGAATCATTAACGCAAAATTCTCATGGAACACTGAGAGTTCTACTCATTATGGCGAACCGTAAGTGCATTATACATGCTTACATGATTGCTTTACTTGAGCCTTCGTCGTCTGGCTTTAATTCAGTGCACGGGATATTTTCATCGAGCGAATAAAACACATTCTTTCATAAAAAATTTAATATTATTCTTAACTTCCAACTACATTGTATTCATCCGAAGAATTTTATTATGCTTCGGAATGAAATTAAATCGATAATTATAAACTTATTAGTGAAAATTCAGAAGTGAGATTTGCGACGCAAAAGGAGACTTTTGAAATTTCATCTCTGTTTTATATACATCAAAGAGAGTTTTATTTTTGATGTTTGTTAGTTAGCATTTTTATATTCTCAAATTTATTTTAAAATATAAATAACGATGTAATTTAGTCTGGTGAGTATTCACTTTGCGTTGCATTTAGAATTTTTCAATTAAATCGTAAAATGTACGTGTATGAAAAGTTGTAATAAGTGGACCAGAAACAGATATTCAAACTAATACCTTTTTGGGGCAGTGGAATGGCGATAATAATTTTCATAAAAATATATCTCGTAGCGACGTTGGGCAGACAGGGGATTAAAAGTTACGAATGTAAAAAAGCTGGGTAAACTCGGAAAGTTACTTCAGTTACTCTGGGTCTAAAAGAGGTTTATTAACATGGACGCGGTGCCAAAAATTTGCAGAAAACTCCACCTGCAGTATATGTATAACTCTGTTTCTTCTACTAATTATAAAATGTATAATTGTGCAATTTACATGAAAGGAAAATTTTTGTTATAATACGTAAGAAAGAAAAAAGGTAATTAATTCACAAAACGATTCATGCTCAACCAAGTAAAGTTGAGGCAGTGATGAGTGGATTGGATTTTTCATCTGACTACCATTTCATAAATGAAAAGAAACAGAGGAGTAAAAAAATACCCTTTGGTATATCTTGGAAATGAAAAGTGCTATACAGTTCTCTCATTAAATTTGTCTTTAATAATACAACACACAGAATCAAGTGTACACGTAAAGTGTTACACGTATACTATTTTAAGAGCTTTCATCTATCGTCACAAGTAATATCTTATAAATGATTTTTCCTCAAGAGGTTCTCGGCAATTAAGAAGTCTTTCGTCTCGAAGAAACCACTCAGACGCCAATGTTAAAGCACTGTAACCTTATTTTTAATTTTTCCATAATATTATGCAATTATCTTTGAGTTTCGCGAATATTATAAAAATAGTAGATTAAAAAAGTGTTTTTAAAAATTGATTCATTTACTTTAATAAAATATAAGTGAATACGATGTACAAAAAGGAGATTTAATAAATTTTCGTTTCTTTCCATTAAAACTTTACAAATCTCAATCCCGTAACGCAACAAGCTTTAAATCTGTTTTTTTCTCCATCCAGTTAAGCAAATTGTACTTTGTATGCTGCCCTGGAAATGTGCTTTCTCCGTCGGGACTGCCAAGAAGTTTCTGCCACACCATTCGAAAACTTTAAAGTCCATGAATGCATCTGACTCGTTTCTCGTTTGCAGCTGCATAATCATGACAGAGGTTGAGCACTACTTTAAAATTCGAGCGAAACAGGCTAGCACGTTTCTGATTCATAGCGGGCAAGATCCGCGCAGAATTATGGACCCCGATGTGAGAACATTCGTTATACTGAGCCACGGGATAACGCTTATTAAAGAAACGGCAAAAAAGTGCAATTTACTGTGTTTTATTCCCAGGAATTAAACTGCAGCCGACATCTCGCTAGGCAAAGGGAAATTACCTTTGGAAATTGGATCAAATTTAGTAATGCTTTGCAGTAATGTTTTGTAGTAACTTTTTGCAATCAGATTAGCGAATTTCAGATAAATGGAAAATATAAATAAAAAACAAGTCGATTGTTTGCAAGATTTTAATCCTCTTAATATAATTATAATAATATAGTTCATCACTTTTCTTATTTGCTTCTTTCTTGAATTTTACGCTGTTTTCTGTTTGTGCAGAAATAATGAAAGAACCGGAACAATTGTAAGATGCATTTTAAAGCCTTGGTAATTCTCATTCATTAGTAAAGTATTATAAAATTGATCGTTCAGAATCTCGGCGTTCCTCATAATTTACAATAGCAGGACCAATTAGACGATTTAAAGTCGGCAAAGAGGATGAGGCACTTAAGAAAAAAACAGAAACGCCATCTTCTTCAAAGAGAGTGTATAATTTCTTCCTTTGGTCGACCAGACTACTTACCTTTTATATTACAGTATTACTCATCTATTGTTCTTGAATAATAAGACTTAAATATATATATATATA
>UCOK01000189.1:0-24080 GCA_900474325.1 Synergus umbraculus | reverse complement strand
TATATATATATATATATATATTAATTTAATAGAATTTAAAATGTATTATGTATGACGATATAAAAAAAATATTTTTTATATCTTCATTATGAAAATTAGGCTGGTGAACCGACGGATTGAGCAGAGACAGGAGCACAATATAACTCGTACTGAAATCACACAAAGGTGACTAACATATTTTAAAATCAAGAATAGTTATTCCTTTTAAAGTAATCTTTTTACAAGGCTGATGAATCATCTAGTGCACATATTAGTTCGAGGACATTCTTTTTGTTCATCTTGTTAATTCGAATGTTTAATCTAGCTCTTTCATTTATCCTTGCATTTATTTTATCATTTATGTATATATTATATGTATAAGAAATTTTTATTATCTTACAATTAGAAATTAATAGTTTAACATCTCTAATGATTTTTTTGCTGTAAATTCAAGCACGGCTGTTTTAAAATTTTATTCTGCATGAAATTATTCATAAACGACGAGTTGATCACTCACATTTTGAGTGTAATACTAGATTTAAAAATTTTGAAAGATTTCAAGAGATTTTATTTTTAGTATTTACATTTACAGTTTTGTTCATATAGTATTTTTCTGTGTAAAAACCAAAGATGTACATTAACAGACTCCGCTTAAATAGTTCCACGTATCATTACAAAGATCTCTATAAATTCAATCTCGAATGTAATTACAACCAGTTTAGCTTGCGTTCTTCAATTATTAGGTCATCGAGTATACTACGTTCTGAGATTTTTGTAGTCTAAAATATTATTTTCTTTTCTTACAATAAATTTTGTAATTTATAATTATTTCCCGAAGAATATATATTTACTTGGGATACTTTTTTCAAATAATTTCAAAACAATTAATTTCTTATTAAAAAAAAATAATAATAAGAAATGCCTTATTTTTGATATGAAAATTTATACAAAGAAAATTATGTGCTCGAAATGGAAGCATATTTATTAAAGTGAATCATAATATGCAACGTAAATAAAATTAATATTTCTGCTTATTTCAGGAGCACCTACTCAAATTAGCAAACGGGCATACATAACTTCAATGCAAATATTTGCAATCAAACAATTCATCAAAAAGTGCTTTATAATCTTTTTTATAATTAGTCAAGGTTCCTATAACATTATATGCTTAGAGTTGAATTTATTTTGAAAGATTTTCTCAATTTCCATTCAACGTCCTTTTTGATTTCAACTTTGTTCTCTGTCTTCTTTATATAAATTTTTTACTATTTTATAGTAATTCTAAATTTTCTTCTATTTTTCATGTTTGAATAAATGTACTAGACTTTTTTTCAAAATCTAAAATTTGAAATAAGATTACATCAGAGATAGTGTTTTATATTTTTATGATAAGGAGTACAGTATTTGAGTCGAAAGAGCTTTCCAGAAGATAGCATGTTTTTCCATATTAGCGTTGACTTGCAAAATTATAGAGTAAAGACTCTGTCGAAGTGAACGTGATTTCCTGGAAAATTATTATTGATTTTCACTTTTCGCCAAGCTTAATTTTTACCGTGTATTTTTAGAAGGAAAGAGTAAATAATATTTTCAATAATTCATTAGATCTCTTAATCTCATTATTTAAATTATTATTGCTGTAAATAAATAAATTATTGTTATCTCATTAGCTTGAGAAGTTTGTAAAGTTTTTCGTACAGTAAATTACATTAAAATATTTAGAGCATGGCTTAATAAATATTGAGTAGAAGATAAAAATAAAATTGAAATAAAATTGATATTGCGAGCATGATACAAATAATAATTTTTTTGCTTGTTGCAGACGCGTTCTTCAAGATAAAGGCCCAGACATGCCACAGTATACGTAAGTATTTTATTGTTTATTATATAGTTTGGAGAATTTTTGTTTGTGAATTGTGTGTAATTTTATAAATTTTATTTCAGAGGACAAGGCGAAACCGACTATCATGGTAGCAATGGTCAAGCCGATACACATTCTTTACATTCGTCGCACTTATCAGTTCAGGATGATCCTTTGCTCATACGAACTCACAAACAACAGACTTCACAACAAGTAAGCATTCAATTTTTTTATTCTTTTTTTTTTATTGGTAAAAATGAGATAGAATTTTCCAAATTTTGAGTTTCCGAATTGAAAGCTTTTGATATTGAACAATTTTAGTAGCAATTCTTTCACTTTCTTGAACGCAGAAATGGTGAACTTTGTCGATTTTATTAATATTTGAATGTTTTTTTAGGTTACAACAGTGACTAAAGTTGTACGAGAAGTTTCACACATGGATCCAGACCCAGGGGTGGGTAGTTATATATCAGTGCCGTTAATGTCACAAGAGTATCAACATGCTGATCCTCGATATCCGACTGACCCATACATGGTCAGTTTTGATCACTACGATCCCTATCTAGGATATCCACCTCAACCTGGATATCCAGGACCACATGGAATTTATATGCCTCGATCGCATTCTCCACACAGCCCTCATAGTCCTTCTGAACACAGTCGAGCTTCTCCTACCTCGCACGGTAAGTTCAGTTTTCATATCACAAACTTTGTATTTCTCGATTCTCGTTCCTAGCCATCGTAAGGTGTACTCAGAAGAGGCAGGAAATATAAATCAAAAAGAGGTTAATTGTAATTTTCAAAAATTAATTTTTCGACTATAATTTCTCAAATAATCAAAATTTAATGCTTATCTAAAGAAAATGAAGATTTTTTGTGTCGAGACAAATTGATTTCATGAGTGAAGTGAATTAATAAATTTAAATGATCTGAAGAATCAAGATCCCACATAAATTAAAATTAACGTTAGTTTCAAAAAATAATTTGTACGTGATTGTTGCAGATTATTTACGAAAAGGAGCTCCATACGTCGAAGGAGGATACAACGATATCGATCCAGGATTGAATCCTGCTTTGCAGGATAACTATCGTATCACACCCAGTCCTGGAGGTCCTGGAGATCAATATGGTAAGTAACTTGCGTAGAATTTCATGGAGACTAGAACATTTTTTTTAATTCCTTTGATTTATCTTAGATCAAATGAGTAATTCCTGGAATATGGACGATTCTAGCGAGCCCTCGCAACACCCACATGGTAAGACTCATGTGCAGATTGTGCACTCATAGTAAGCACTCATCGTGCTTCCAATTAATTTTACTTTCACGTTTCACGATGTTGCGTACTCCAGAATACTGTATCAAATTCCAGTAATTATTTACTTCAGCCCGAAGGCTTTTATGTTATCGTGAAGCTTTCAATTTTAAGTCCATTTTAAGTTTTCAAATGCAGGCCTCACAGAGCGGTCGCTATATCCTCTATAGTACCCTATACATATTCAGCTGAGGTCCTCAATGTGTTCCCTATTTTCAAGATTTGGTCTCTAAAGTACCAAACTTTCAAAATTTAAACATTTTATTTATTAAAACTTTCTATAAATTAAAAAAAAATCGACAGATTACAGATTCCCTTGTTTTATTACATTCTCATCGGATAGAATGTATTAGATTTGTGTAAAATTTGATCCCCCCATTTTTTGTCAAATGTCCACGTTGTGTGACTTCCTGAACCTGAAAAACATGTTTTTACTAATCTGTTACATTTTTCCAAAGTATACTTGAATACATATTTTCAAATTTTTACCTAGCGTTTTTAGGAAAAAGTTTTGGTATTTACAATTGAAAAATACAATAAAGAATTTTTATTGTGATTGCAGATGAGGGAAAAGTGGCCTATGGTTATGTGTCTCCGTCCCCTTATGGTCCAGTCGCTTATGGCCCTAACGTTGGAGTGGGGCCATTGCCGATATCTCAGGACGTTCCTGGATACGAGGAGGGCCATCCGGTTCCGCTTACGGGAGGAGTTCCGCCCGGAATGTTCGAAGACGAACTCCACCTACAACGACTCCAGTCCCGACATCCGGTCGTGCCTGGAATGGCAAGTCCCTTGGACGACGACCAGAAGTCATTGCGATGGCGAGATCCTAATTTGTCCGAGGTTATCGGCTTTCTGAGCAATCCGAATAATATAATCAAAGCGAATGCCGCTGCTTATCTGCAGCATCTTTGTTATATGGATGATCCTAACAAACAGAAGACACGCAGCTTGGGAGGTATTCCGCCATTAGTTCAGTTACTTGACCATGATAGTCCTGACGTTTACAGAAATGCCTGTGGAGCACTTAGAAATCTTTCTTATGGTCGACAAAATGATGAAAACAAACGCGCCATAAAAAATGCTGGAGGAGTACCAGCATTGATTAATTTATTACGTAGAACTTCCGACGCTGATGTTAAGGAACTAGTGACTGGTGTGCTGTGGAATTTGTCTTCATGCGAGGTAATGCGATTACTTTTAAATACTTTCAAGTGAAGTAGCTTTCAGTAACCTTTAGAATACCTTAAAATATCTTAATATATATTAAAATTCCATGAAATCCCTTAAAATGCCTGAAAATCTCTTGAAATCTTTTAAATTGTTTAACTTTATTTGATTTTTACAGGATTTGAAGCGGTCGATTATTGATGACGGAGTGACGATGGTGGTGAATAACATAATTATTCCCCATAGCGGATGGGATCCGAGTTCTTCCAGTGGTGAGACTTGTTGGTCAACTGTATTTAGAAATGCATCTGGTGTCCTTAGGAATGTCTCGAGTGCTGGAGAATATGCAAGGAAAAAATTGCGCGAGTGCGAAGGACTTGTCGATGCTCTTTTGTACGTAGTTCGATCTGCGATTGAGAAGTCGAACATCGGAAACAAAATTGTCGAAAATTGTGTGTGTATTCTGAGGAACTTGAGTTACCGATGCCAAGAAGTTGAAGATCCAAATTACGACAAACATCCGATTCAACCGGCGGTTCAAAACAGGGTAGCAGCACCAACTAAAGGTGAGTCTTTCTAATTCCTATTGATGAAAATCATAAATGATTTATAAAACAAGTTGCTTCTAATGGTGGGAATTCTGATAAAGTATTGAGCAATACTCAGAATTAAATTTTGAAGGATCTTGATTTAATTATGGATGGAAGTTATTTTACTTATTTTTGTAGTACATACGTAGATTTTATAATTTAGAACTCCTTAGAATTTAATCCCTTTAGTTATATTAACCCTTTAACGGCCAGTGGGACACATACCCACTGGTATTTGTCCCACTGGCCGTTAAAGGGTTAAAGTCGTTCATGAATGGAAGAATAGATCTAGTTACGAGTATTTTCATTTTTATTCTTTTTGCTGAATTTGTTCGTTAGATTTAAAGTGGTGAGCATTTCGAAGATTGTTATGAGATATGTAGTTGTCGGTTATTTTTATTTACAATTGACACCTTAAGCTCTAAAAATAGTGTCTTACAGCGACACTTAAAGCGACAATTAAAGTCTGTTTCAATCTTTTTAGCGTACAGTTTATGTCAAGGTAAGACAATTCTGTAATCGTAGTGATTTAGTATTCATTTTCGTCATAGCATGGTTCTTTTGATCGATCCATGTTCTCTTTTATTTTATTAGCGATACTTTCAGACTAACATATTATGAATCAGTAAAAAAAATTGATCAGGAATATAATAAAACACACAAGCACACTAATTATTTTGGGAAAAAACATTTTTTTGAAAAAAAAAATCCTAAGCATTTTCGAAATATCTTTATAAAATCCTCAAGAAAAATTTATGAAGCTCTGCAAAATTTATAGCTTTATATATCAACATCTACCTACATATATAGATGTTGATTCTTTCTGCTGTGTATTTATTGTACGATTATTATTGGCTTCCGATACCTATTTTTAAATATGGAATAATTGAATGAAGTTTAATAACTGGGACAAGTATTTTACTAATTCTATTAAATATTTCGTATTACGCTGACTTAAGGAATAAAAAAGCTTCATTTAGTTCTAAATTTTAAACCTCCTTTCGTGTCATGCCTAATAAAAATAAGGACATTGATTTATTTATGTATTTATATTTCCTGAGCCTTCACGGACCTTTTGTTTCGTTGGTTACAGAGCATAAAACGATAGTCTTCTTTTGTTTTTGTTCTAAATATCAAAGGATTTCGTTTATATTTTGAAACAAAAACAAAACTGGACCTCATTGGCTTTGCACAACACAAATGTGCTTACAATTTGAATTCAGTTTCAGGAGCTTATAAGTAAAAGTTTAAAAAACCTCAAACTCTCTAAACATGTTTCTTTTGCTTCAGGTGAGAACTTGGGTTGCTTCGGCGGAAGTAAAAAGAAGAAGGACGGACAACCCGTTCAAAAAGAAACCAGCACAGTGAGAACAACAACTCCACGAACAGAGCCTGTTAAGGGTATGGAATTACTTTGGCAGCCAGAAGTAGTGCAATCGTACTTGAGTCTTTTGCAATCTTGTTCGAATCCAGAAACTCTTGAAGCGGCAGCTGGAGCTTTACAAAACCTTGCAGCTTGCTATTGGCAACCCAGTATTGAAATTCGCGCTGCCGTTCGGAAGGAAAAAGGACTTCCGATTCTTGTGGAACTTTTGCGAATGGAGGTCAGTTATTGAAAAAATTTTTTTAATGAATTTAAAATTATGAGAGAAGAATGATTATAATTAAATTTTTCTTCGCAGGTTGACAGAGTAGTTTGCGCTGTTGCGACAGCACTGCGAAATTTGGCAATAGATCAACGTAACAAAGAACTCATCGGGAAATATGCAATGAGAGACTTAATTCAGAAATTACCTTCGGGAAATAATCAACACGACCAAGGAACAAGTGATGACACAATTGCCGCTGTTCTTGCGACTTTGAATGAAGTTATTAAGAAGAATGCTGAATTCTCGAGGTCCCTTCTCGACGCAGGTGGCGTCGAAAGGCTTATGAATGTCACCAGGCAGCGACAAAAATATACACCGCGAGTTCTTAAATTTGCTGGTATGATTTTATATTTTTGTGGCATATAATCGTAACTTTTCTTTTGTGATAGGATTATTCAAAAAGAAATAAAATCTTATATGAATTTTAATGAATAAATAATAAAATTATAATAATAAAATTATAATAATAAAATTACTTTTAGGTCAAGTTTTATTTACCATGTGGCAACACCAAGAACTGAGAGATGTGTACAAAAAGCACGGATGGAAAGAACAAGATTTCGTGACGAAAACAGTTGCAGCTCGAAATTCCGGACCGAATTCGCCTAACAATGCAAACAGGTATGATCCAATCTTCTTTAATTGATATAAACTTTCGATTTAAACAACTTCTTTCAAAATTCCAACAGTCTTTTGGTTTGTTTTCTTTTTAGTTTGAGGACTCTGTGCTTTATTTTTCTGTAAGATTCCATTTATTTAAATCACGGTTCACACAATCTTTTTGCACAGAGTCCTATTACATTATGGGTTACGTTGATTCTATGTTTAAATTAGTTATGACTGCAGCACACTGAATCGTCCAATGGCAAGTCAAGGCAGCACGAGGTACGAAGACAGAACCATTCAACGAGGCAATACCAACTCAAATAATGTCGGACGTTCCACCATCTATCAGTCGGTAAGTAAAGTTTAATGAAAGTCATGCAATTTAATTTTGAGATTGAGCTTATAGGGTTATGACCTCTATAGTGAGCCACCTGAACTTGGGATTACATTCAACGAAATATATTAAATATTGAGCCTTCTTCTATCTTCTTCTTTCCTTCACCGTATGGTCAAAAAGGGTGTTAACAGCTCAAACTACACGCTTTGGGTCTTTTTATACTATTTCATGTTTACGACATTTATAGAATTTAGTGGAACCATCAACTCTTGCAGGAAAAACTTGAGAAATTTTCCCATCGGTCAAAAATGTAACATTTTCACCAATGGGAGAATTCCTCAGGCTTTTTTCGCAAGGGGCGCTTGTTCCGCTAATTCTATAAATGTCTGAAAATACGTGGCCACTTTTTCTCAGTTACAACAAGTAACACCCATTGAGTGCATATTCCTTATGGCTACTTCGTGTTACTAACTTACCCTATGTACTCTTTACGATTTACCCTGTTACACTATTTTTGAGCACACGGTGTATAAAGATCATTAAGTCAAGTTTTGCGGTAATAGTGAGCCACAGAATCTTACTATTGATGTCATTACCCTATTTACAGTTTGATTATAATCTTTCCTTCGTGTCGTTAAAGTTCTTCTACGCATGAATTTGTTTAAATTAATTTAATTTAATTTGAATTTGTTGCCAGTTATTCTATATCTTCAAGGCTCTCTATTTTTCGTATACAATAAATAATATAAAATCTAATAATTGAAGAACTCTAACGATAAGGAACATTTAAACCAAAAGTATTTTAGAACAATGATGTAAGAAGTTGTTACTCGCCGAGCCATTTGATCTTTAATTTTTAATTATATAATTATGACTATAACCGCAATCTTTCCACATTGTACAAATTGGAATTTTTAACATTTTTCTCTTCTGTGTCAATTGAAGTTTTTAAAGTTTTAAATATAAACTCATTTAGAGTTTTGGAAATTTGCACGTATATCATTAAAAATACATCGAAGCAGCTTTGATAATGAGATTGACCGAGAGAGCTTGAAACCGAAAATATCGATCTATGTTTAACAGCAAAACGAGGAGATCGCAATGTCAGATATGCAGTATCCAAAACAAGGAACTCACGCACCACCTGCTGGCGGAGTTTGCGTGTTTCCTCCCAATCCAGTAAGTCATTAGACTCTAAAAACGAATTTGTGCGCAATTCTCAACGTAAACACTAAACACCAACAGCTTTTAGGCACTCTTTGCTTAGGGCGTAAAAAAAGTATTACATTTCCAAAAGTACATACATATTGCAGTATGAATGACATATGTACTAGCATTTGTAATTTATATTTACTATCGATTTATTAATATGGGATTAAGGGTATCGGACTCAAGTGCTGTCCTTAAAATTCAATTTCTTCATTTTACTTAAGAAATATTGTAATTAAATTTTTTTTCACAAAGTGAGTCACACAGAATGAAACAGTATTCTTGCGTAGTCTATTAGTTGAATTTGTATTTGCCTATACATTAGAATTTTCGGGATTACTTAAAGTCAATATTTAACAATAATCTTAATCATACTATGGACTGTTTTTTTAAACAAAAATACATGTTATTATATTTTTTAAATTTAAATTAAAGAGAAAAAATGTCTATTTTTAATATTCGTTAAGTAAAATGAAGAAATTGACTTTTGATGTTAGAACTTGAATCCAACACCCTTAAGTATCTTTTTACATGCAGTGTAAATCGCACTAATCGAATTTTGCATGGTGTCCGAATAATACACATTAATTAATTAATTAATTACTTATTTACTTATAAACTAAATGGGAATGCATTTTAAACTAAAATAATTATAGTGAATTTCTTTTTTTTTCACTGTTTTCATTAACACTTATATAAACTAATGCATAGAGCAATAAATTTTTTATAAAATATACACATTTACACGAGAGTATTACAATATTATAATACAGTATATTATTCGTTTATATTCTATCGTAAAAGTTGTGACCCGGTTACTCAAAGTATAAGGTAAAGCAAGTAGGAAACTTCAGAGCTAAAAACATTTGTATGTATATGTGATAGTTACATGTTATGATTATGAAAGTGTATAAACTAAGTCAATTACAAGGATTAGATTGTCATTTATAATATGGCAGGACACTAAAACGAATCATGTATATTGCAGCATGCACCACACTTTTGGTTAAGGGTTTCGGACCAAAGTTCTGATCTCAAAATTTGATTTCCTCATTATACTCCAAAATTACTAGAATTAACTATCTTTTTGTTCTGTAGATGATTTCTCTTTCGAAATAAAAGTTGTGTTTACAGAGCGAAAAAAACTTTAACTTTAATACTCTTTACTTAAAACAAAGAATTCAAAATTTGATGTTAGAACTTGGATCCAAGATTTTTAATTTTATCAATTAGTAAATGACTAAATTCATTCGAAGTTTAATTTTCATATGTCAACTTGAAGCTTTGTTCGATATACTATCAAATAGCCTAAAATTTCAGGAAATTTATATTAAAAGTTCAATTTAAGTGGCCTATCAAATACAGACGTCAAGTTTGGAGAACATTTTAATGAGAACTTCGGATCTTCTTAGAAATGCCATTTTCTTCCAAGCGAAATGCACGGCAAATAATAGCTTTCCGAGCTTTTTCTTATGCTAACAAATTATGATTCTAACAATGTATGAGAATCAAGAGGGAAGAAAAATTGTTTCGAAACTGATTTTTATAGTATTTTATTCAAAAATCTGTCCTTTCATTCAAAGGCATTGTTTTACTGAAGAATATTAAACTTTGCACATTCCATTCACGAATTAGGCGAATCAAAATCTTTAGAGTTTATATTTTAGAGTAAATATTTGCTGTGCCAAACATACGTTGATAGTTTCTTTTTTTATAATCTTATTTTCTACTTCTATAAAAGTAACTATACATTTTTTATAAAACGTCTATTATTGTCTACAATAACTTTTTGTCCTTTACACACAAATACAAAATAGTAAATTGACTTTGGACCAAACGCAGCGTTTTGAGGAAAATTGCACTGTGTCAGATTACTTGAAAGTAACTACTGAATAATATAGACTATAGAATATAGAATATAGAATATAGAATACATATTATCTTTTGAGAATATTATTGATTTATGCTTTATCAGGGTATTGAAAACTGTATTTCAGTATACTCCCTATACAGAAGTCAGAAAATATTTTCTTTTAAACAAAATACTCAATGAACAAGGAAATTTCCTTACTATTCCAAGATTAAGTCTAACAAAAAATAACAATCTTTTTTTATTGTGCCAAATAGTAATAATGGTAATGCATTGACTGGTGTTTGGATCTTTTATAAAACTAAACAAAACTTTTTTTCTTTTATTGAGTATATTATAAGTATTATACAACAGTATGTAAATTATTTATTATATATTTATACATTTTATGACAGCTATTACGAGAATGTGAATTTATATTCTTTTAAAAAAGTGGCAATACATGATGAAAAGTATCGAACACAGTTGTGAAAGAGATTAACATATAGTATAATTTGTAAATTTGTAATTCTAACTGATTAGCAAAATATGTACGTTTACATTCGGTTGTACTTTATACATTTTTTTTACTTTCATACTCCGAACTTTGCTTCTCGTATCATTTTCTTTAGGATGATTTTTAATTTAATTTTTTTTAGTTTTTATAAACTACATATACTTTTTTGATTAGTTTTCCAGAATTATAGCGAACTAGGTATCTTTAATGTAAAATAAATGAAGACATGTACAGTGGAGGTTTTAAAGTTGATTTAATAAAGATTAACATATCATTTAATCTAATAGCTTGTCTATGTTTTATATTGACACGTTTTTCAGGAGATTTTCAAGCACTCTAAACTCACTTATGTTATTTCGCAAAAAGTATATTACATAAGTCTGGCATATAGTGCTCGTAATACGAATATTAATTATATAACCAGTTTTTTATATATTCTTATCACATGTGAGAAGGTATTAGATTTTTCTTTATTATAATTATTAGCTTATCTGGAATGGTTAGGCGAGTAACGCAGCTCAGATCATTGGCCTCGATTCCAATAGCTTGGTATGTTTAATATGAATGATACTTTATAAACATAATTTTCAAAATTTGTAAAAACATGTTGTTTGGGTTCAGAAGGCCACAAAGCGTGGACATTTGTCAAACAATTGGAGGGTCAAATTTGACACAAGTCTAATACATTCTCTGATGACCTCTAAGCTTATTTTTCTGTAAATAAATTAATATTTTTTTAACTGCAATGCCACTTTCTACTTATTGAGATCTCGAGATGAAGATTTCTAAAATTAATGTAAAAGCACCAAGTTAGGTAAGAATCGAATAACTGATACAAGGCCTTAGACTCAAAATTCGGCTTCTTCATTTTACTGAACTTTTAATACTCTTTACGTAAAACGATAAATTCACAATTATGCTAAAAATTCAGTCTCTTTATTTTATTAAAAAAGTATTAAAATTACAAATTTTTTCGCTCTGTACCCACAATAGTAGTTAAAAATGAATAGCTGTACAGAGGGAAAAGATATAACATTATAACATTTATAGTAATAATGTTTATAGTTTTATATTTATTTATGTTTATAGTTATAACATTTATCAAGTAAAATGAAGAATTTTAAAAAGCTACTTTACTAAAATAGAAACGTATATAATACCCTGAAGCGTACCAAGTATTGTAATCGAGACTGGCGGCCCTCGGATAATATAATACCCGTCCACTCCACCCCCACGTTCACGGTGTCATTTGCACAGTACTAATGTTGACCTGTGTGTTGCAGCAACCGAAACCCGGTGAGCCGCTGTACGCGCAAGTTAACTTGGAGAAGAAAAAGAAACGGCAGTATGAGCTGGGGGTGGGCCAGGGTCAAGTGCAGGGCCCGGTCGGAGCTGTGCAGGGTGTCGGTATTGGAGGCACTGGCTCGCAATGGATCGGGGACGGTGTCGGTGTGGGTGTTAGCGTTCAGGAAACTCCTGCTGCCACCGTTAACGTCCCCCCGAATTCAACAGCCGTGTCTGCAGGTGACTCTTGGGTATAACACGCCCTCGATACCGTTTTTAAGACCACAGACCTTCGGCTCAAGCAGCCGCTGAGTCTTGCAAAATGATAACTCATAAGAAAAGCGCCCACGCGTTTCCTCTCAAATGGCGAGTGGAAATCTCTTCCTGTGGCATCTACAAAGTTCGACTGATTGTGAGATTTCGAAAATCTCGCCGACCTGCAGAAAAAAGAAGATTTCGAATCTGATCCTTCATTCCAGACACTGTTTTTTGTTTTAATTATTTATTTCTTAGAACAGCTCGTCCGACCACATCCGCAGCTGTAGTCGCACTGATGGCTCTAAACTTTACATCACAATTCTAAATTAATATTTAACGAAACGGTACTAATACCGAAGCACGCGAAATTTTATCGCTACGCACTCCCAAGTGCGAAAATAGAGAAAAATAACGTACGCATTGGCGGATTATAAATATATATATATATAAATATATATTATATAAACACGAAAATACACGAGTAGATATAGTTTATTTCTATATTATATATATATATATATATATTGTATACATTTTTGAGGCTGTGGGTGTGGCAGAGGATAGTGATCCCTCGGAGCATCACTGTTACGGCACTACTACGCTGTTTACAGCATTCGAATTAGCAAAGAATTATCTGCAGTTTAACTGCATAAAGAAAATGCATTTTTTATCAATACTAGAATGATGATGATCTTAAAATATCTTAATATTCAATAATTTAGGAAATCTCGAAGTGAGTGTATAATTTTAAGGACATAAAATGTATTGAAAAAGATTTCAAAAGATTCCGAGACATTTACAAACATTTTACAGAAAGCAATAGATTTCAAGAGTTTTTAAGTGATCTTAAATGATTTCAATAGAATTCAAATAATTTCAAAAGTAATTTCAAAAAATTTCAGATTGCAAAAGATTTAACAAATTTTAAAGAATTTGAAAAGATATTTTTTATATTTTGAAATGACTTGAAAATCCTTAAACACTCTTGAATTCTTTTGAAATCTGTTGAATTTTTTTTATTATTATTAATTTTAAATGCTTTTGAATCTTTTAAAATCCCTTAAAATTCCTTAGACCCACTTAAATGAAAATGAAAATTGCTTTTCGCTTGAAATCCTAAAAAAATATATCGAAATCTTGTAAAATCCCTTAAAAATTCTTAAACTATTTGGCAGGGCTGTGCGTACGGGGAGGGGGGTTTTGGGGTACACCTCCCCCCCATAGATAAATCAAAATTCAAAATAAGATTTTATTTTATTCAGAGACGATCGTTTGATCGTTTATTGTTGGATATAATTGCAACCTCTATTCTGTAATAGGACTCGATTCGCCGTTTTCAGAAGTTTGTAATCTTTAAAAATCCATATTGCAATAAACGCGAATGCATAAAGTTGATGTAATTACGATAATAAGATTAATAATGAGGAAATGATGTGAATAATAATATCACGAGAGAAGTGATAATCGTTATCGTTATCCAATCGTTACGAAGCATAAATTGTTCTAATTCCCCTGTTCTATTTCATTATTAATATTATTAAAATATTTGACGAGTGTCTAGGTGAGGGATCGAAATTAGGAAAGGTTGTATTCGATGGAAACGTTTTGAAGATATACACTTAATATATCGTCGCACTTAACACGTAGTTCTCGTTTTGCGGCTTACCAATCACAACCAATCATTTTATTTTATATTACATGCTTTACGCTCGATCCAGGTTCTGTCAGTTCATTCTATGATTAAGGAATCAGCGAGATCCCGATTTAATTTCTAAGTAAATATTAAGCGATTTGTAAAAAATGACTAGATTGTGATTGGTTCTCCGTTTTAATCTAAGTGGTTCAGTGTGTGCTGCATAGAAACGCGACCCTGAATTTAATTTTTAAACAATGTAGATGACGACCCACCGTGTTCCTGGGCGATGTTCTCACCGAAGGTTAAATCGCATTATATATCGATAAGATAGGAATAAAACACGACAAAATGTTATCCACGAATTAAAATTTCGATCTTATTCGTGCAATTAGCCATTACATGCAAATCTTGACGCAATATGCAAAAAAATCATTTTCTTCGGGAGCGCTCAACCTTGAAAGTATCGTTGCAGACTTCCGGAGAAAATGAAAACAGAGAATAATATTGACCGATTTCATATATAAATTCAGTCAATTTTGAAATGTAAAGAAAGCCCATCCATAATAGTTGAAAAAACTACAGATAAAAACTCTTTAAATAAAATATCCTTCACGAAAAACGTCTCCCACATTTGTAATTTAGAATCTTCAATATACATAATTAAGATATTTATAAAATGTGATATTTTGGGCATGCAGAGACAATTTCCCAAAAGAAAGAGACGTTTTTTGTTTTGGAAATGGAATATTTGAGCCGCTGGATTCAATAACACCACATAAAATGCGCCATGAAATTTCCTACAAAATCATATATTTCGAAAATTTAATTTTCCAAATTGGTTTTGAGAACAATAGGGGCCAACCCGAACGGCTTGAAGCGAGTGGGCAAATTTTATGTGGTTTTATTGAATCCAGCGACTCAATTATCAAGTTTTTGGATATTGATTGTTCGAAATTTTGATATGTGCTTCTTTCCCCCTATGCATTTTGTAAACCGCATTTATAATTTTCTACAAAGAGACTGCTTAACACTTGTACAGTAGACGAAATGGACGCTCAAGAAAATCGCTTTAGTAAATTAAGAATCATTTGATTCATGCGATTTCACAAACACACTTCTCCATTTTGATCGCACTCTCTCCTTTTTCCATTGTATTATAATATACGCGTTCTTTCCGATACATAAACCATACATATATAAATACTTCATGGGCGAAAATGTCACTTGGGCGAAGAAAAGATTGCAAGTCGAAATATCCTTTCACTTGATTAAGGAAAAATAATAAATTATGACATCACTATTTACTCACCGTATCATATATATATTTTCTTTGTCTTCTTATTTTTAAACTAAAGAAGATATCTTATTAAATTCCTTAAAATCCTAAAATCTCTTAAAAATCCTTAAATTCTTTGGAAATCTTTTAAACTGATTTGAAATACTTAAATATACTTTTAAGTTACTTGAAATTCTTGAAATTCTTCTAAATACTTTTGAAATTTCTCTAAAATTCCTTAAAATCAATTAGCAGCTCTAATCTCGATTCTAAAGTAGTGCAAACGGCGAATATAAGTCAATTTGCAAACTTTTAGCGAGATCTCTTCTTTAATCTATAAAAAAAAAATAAGATATCGGAGAGGATATGCATAAACGGTCGGTAAATATAGTGACGTCATAGATTACCATTTGCTCTCGAAATGAGAATCTTTCCAATTATGCAGGGGTGAAAGTTTTAGTTGTATTTTTTTTGTTATTTTACCAGATAGGTCTGGATGATATATCGCGATTCTAAACGAAAAAGGCGCTAAGGGAAGAAACATTTTAGCAGCGTAATTATTCTTAAATTCCAAGTTAACAGTTAACGAAGACTTTTAAATTAAAGACCGGTTTTGAAAGGGCATCGTAATGTTTTATATTTTATAAAATTTTAATTTTTTAATGAGTTTATTATATTTTTTGAAATTTATATATGTTTATTGAAGAAGTATAAAAGATATTCTGATTTATGTACAATCTTCCTCAGAAAGTAACGAGGTTCGTTTATTATATTTAGAGTCAACAATACAATTTATTGATACAATTCGACATTCTTTTCTTCTCAGAATTTTTTATTTCCCAATAAGTAGTCAAATCTTTGATTGACATGGGGAACAAATTATGTATTTATTGCCAGGTAGCCTAAGTGTGTGCACGCTATTTTTGTATTAGTTGCACAAGTACTTTTTAATCCAAAACGAGTCTTTTATTAACATTTGTAAATAAATCTTCATCTTCATGTTTTCGTGACGTCAAAAGACACGTTAGTTTTAACAATTTTTGGGAATTCGACGGGATTAATGGTGTCAAGCCCGAGGAGAAATACAGATCTCAATGAAACTAAAAAAAGAAAGAAGAGAATCGATTTGGGGTAAATGAAGAATGTTTAGAAGCAGTTGACAAACATGTTCACATACATACATGTGCACATGCATAATACATATGGGATAATAGTCTACTGTACCACATACATATTAACATTAATTAAATGAAGTATAAATAAGCATGGGTGTGCATCATAGATGTATTAGAGAAATTTCACCACGCATTTAGTATTAATTACTGTAAGTCGTTATAATTGAATGTCAGAGAGATGGAGAGCGGGTGGAGTGGGTAGGGGGGGAGGGATTTAGAAAACTGATTTTTCAAGGTTTGATATTCCACATACATGTACAAGATTGAACGCAATAGCGAACTTGTGTTTAGGTACGGTTACATTCTGATCGTGTTTTGTGATATTCTTTACTGTGTAAATCAAAATTGTAATCTACGGAGGAAATGTTTTTGTGACATGCTTTCCTTACCGATTTTACGGTTTTACCGACTTCCTTTGTATAGTTTGCGTTTAGCGCTAGTTTATTAATTTTTGATGATTTGTGTACGATAGTCGTAAACGACTTTCAATTAGCCTTACGACGAACATCAATTATTAAATATGTACAAATATAACTGAGATAGTCGTCGTGTACTCGAGTATTTCATAAAGGCAGACTGAACTTTGTAATTTTAACGACCACCTGTAATGCGTGAGATTTCTTGTACTCATACTTATTACGCAAGCAAGGGTATACATATACATTATAATAACAATATCGAAAAATATGTTTCTTTCGCACAGTTCATATCGTAGAGAATTCTACACGCACCTCTATGAAACATCTATTCTTATCATTTACCTGCGGACACAATACAATGGCATCCCATGAGCTTTTCTGATGGCACTAAGCCTGGCCGGCCTCCCCTATGTAAAATCCTCCGGGGAAGAAAACTGGGACACTTATCATTTATCGAATTATCGAGGACGCAGTTCTATATCGACGTAGATTTACTTTTAAGCGAGAGTTTATTATCATTATGTTAACGACGCCGTATTATTTATATCGAAAGAGTACCACGTATACATATACTTATAATTATTGAAGTGAAGATCGAATAATGTAATTCAAATCCGACTGAAAACAATTAAAGATTTAACTCCGCAAAAGAATGTTGTTATTTTTATTTTATTTACCTGCAATAAATTGCGCAATTTTTTACACAAGTGGTTTTAACATTTTTCAGAATTTAAGGGAATTTGAAAAGAGTGCACGGGTTTTCAAGTAATTTTAAATAAGAATTTCAAGGCATTTAAAAATATTTTAAAGAATTTCAAGTGATTTTGTGATATTTTAAATGATTTTAAAGAACTTTAGGATTTAAAAAAAATCGAAATCAGTTTGACGACACTCAGAAAAGAAATACAGGAGCAAGACAGCAATTTTGAAGGTCAATTACATGGTGCAGGCATCGCAGATTAAAGGTATATACGTGTAAAATTTACCTCTAGCTTTCTATTACCTAGCTGTAATTAGATATTTTTTTATTTCAAAGTATATCGTAAGTTACGTTACTTTTAATAAAGTAAATAAAGTAAAAGAGACAATTCAATTATTTATTTGCAGTCTACGAAAATGTTATTAAACAGTCTTTTATAGAATTTCATTTGTAATCAAATTGTTCACTCGTAATCGAGAAAGGTGTTATCAGGAGGACGTAACTTCGTCTGCTATTGTGGAAATCAATTACTATGCGTCCTTTCCAATCTCGTGCAAATTGTATATTGTGTAGCTTGTGGTTTGAAATAAACAGAAAATAAAAAGAAGCTCACTAATGATATTTTTTATTATAACAATTAATAATTTATTCTATGCTTGTTGAAAAAGGGTAGATTCTAAAATTTTTCAACGACCTAGCTTCAAACGTTTGAAAAATGTTAGTTTGTACTGATACTTTTTGAAGTAAATCATTTTTTTGTAGTTTTCACTTTTCCAGTAGATTTTATATCTGTAAAGGCCATCACTATATTATGTATTTATGACAAAGTAATTGAATTGATCGGTTCAATGAATCGCGCTAGCTGCGTTTCGAGATAAGAGTCTATCTTCCAGAACCGATTTCCTGTAACCCCATAATTCTATTCCTCATAAAAGTGTGTCAGTTTACCCTTCATCAGTTGTCAAATGAGAAGACCATCATTGGGCACATGGCCTCCCTCGATCACGTGGTGGTGGCGACAAAAAACGGCGACACACACACACACACACACACACATCTGGACAATTAATTAGAATGTTATATTAAACATTTATGAACTGAGGAAAGTTTTTAAAACTTTCCTCATTTTAAAGCCATTTTAAAAATATTGGAAAATGTAACGACTACAAAGCTTTCTCTGTGAAGAAGAAAAATAAAAGTTTTTCAAAATTAATCTAAATTTAAGATTTAATTCAGTTATGTATATGCAGCAAACAAATAAAAAAATAATATAATTGCGCCCAATATATTGGCGCGTATAGGTATAATATATGGGTATATATACATTATACATATAAAATATGTACCAGCGGATTGTGTATTAAACTTAATGAATTGTGGTGAACGATTGATGCTTGTTTAATAGAAAAAAAAATCATTTTTGATAAAGTACTAAGTATTTTCCGTCACAAATTGTATCTTCTTGTTTCACGCCTCTGTGAATCTTCGATACATTCCACCTACGCTCCGGCGCAGTTCCAGTGCTAAGCGATTTTCAAAGGAGAGGAGTGAATAGTTCTCACAGTAAGATAGAAACCACCATGACTGATAGAAACGAGAAGGTCGAGAAGATTCAAACAGATTCGGCAAAAAAATCACTTGCAAGTGCAAAAAAGGAACTGCGATTGGTCCTCGATAAAATTGATAATATCGGGTTTTCAGTGCGTGCTTTTCGACTTTGGCGCGCATATTTGCAGCTGCGACCATTCAAAATCAAATTTTCTGTTCCTCGATTTTTGATTTTCTGGATTTTTTCCATTTTTGGTTGGATTCTTTATTGTTCCGTAAATAACTACATTTCATCGATCAAATATGATAGAGTAAGTCGAAGCTGGTAAAGATTAATTTTCAAACTGTATATTAATATAGAATACAAAAATTAAATTCAATATTTATAGGAATTCAAAATTATATACAATTTTTTAGTGTTTGGTGGAACAACTTTCGTTCGCTCAGAAAATGTTTCGTCCTCCAGTTGATTGTTCTATGTGTCTCGACGTTCAACAGGTTGAAAGAGTTTCTAATTTGGATCCGATTTCATTTGAAGAACGGTAATGGTTTCAACATAGCTTTTCTTATTATTTTCCTATACTACCCCATAAAAGTAAGATTGTGATTGCATATATCGAAAATGCTTCTATAAAATTAATGTCTCGAAATGAAGGAGTCACACCAGAGATGCTTTTGAAATCTTCTGAAATTTGTTGAATTTTTTTGAAATCCTGTGAAATCCTTTGTGATCACTTAAAAACTCTTGAAATCTCTGGAATCCGTTAACATCTCATAAAAATATTAAAAGCCCTTGCAATCACTCAAAGCCTTTTGATATTTAAAAAAAAATGTTATTAATTCTTTAAAATCTGGTAAGTCTCTTGAAATCTACTGATTAATTCTTTAAGATATTTTGAAATGACAATATTCTTTTTGGAACTAAAATAAAAGTATTGAAGATAAAAATATTCTGTAATTTGATTTAAAATTGACCAGTTTTGCCTACACGGGAAGGCCAGTGGTAGTCGTCGACGGAGCAGCTAATTGGACGGCAATGAAAGAGTTTTCATTCTCATTTTTCAAAAAATTGTACGAAAGACAATCCAGCAATTGTCAATTTTTTCCCTATCAGACAGAATTTCGCAATTTGCGTCAAGCTTTGAATATGAGCGAAGATCGAGCTCAGCTCAAAAATGGTACAGCGCCTTGGTACATTGGATGGTAAGTGTTAATATTCTACTCTGTATAATTGAAAATTATATTTTTCAAGAATCAATACATATTTTTAAAATAAGGGTACATTGCACACAAGTAAATAAAATAAAATAAATAAGCGACTTTATTTAACTTTAGGAGTAATTGCGACAAAAATATTGGTACAGTTCTTAGAGAATACTATCAGAGACCATATTTTCTACCGGAAACAGCAGAAAGTGAAAAAACAGATTGGATTTTTATGGGAAGTCCTGGATATGGAGCACCTATGCACGTAAGTCACTATAGAAACTCATTTATGTATTGCAAAAGATTTAAAAAGAATTCAAGAGATTTAAATAGAACTTAAGATATTTTAAAAGCTTTCAAATTATTTTAAAGATTTCAAAATATTTCTAGAGTAATCAAATCCCATAAATTTTTAACAATATAATTTTTTAAGGTTGACGACGTTTCAAATCCATCGTGGCAAGCTCAAATAAAAGGAAAAAAATTATGGATTTTGGAACCACCACGTGAATGTCATTATGCATGCAAAAAACTCGAAGTGACTGTCAATCCTGGGGAAATATGTAAGCATAATTTCAGAAGTTCAAATATATTTTCGTTTCATGAAATAGTTCAAACTTTGATTTTTAAATTTAGTAAATTTTTCTATTTTATATTGAAAATATTTAAGTATAATAGAGTTAAAGTAATAAGCATGATAACTATAGTGGAGGTATATCTTAAAAAATTATAATTATGCCTTCAAATATATATACATATATATAAAATATTTTAAAATATTCAAAAATAATGTTCTTTATTCGTGTAGTTATTTTAGATACAAACTGGTGGTATCATCAAACCCAGATCGTTTCCGAAGATATGAGTATCACTATAGGGGCTGAATATGACTAAAGGTGTAAGCTAAAATGCAAGTTAAATATTTGAAAGTCTAGAATGTTGAACATCGAAAAGACATCTTACAGTGTAAATTGAATGTGTAAAAAATAAATTTAAATACTAAAAAAATTTACTTAATGATCTGGATATTTATTGGCACGATATCTAAATCCGCATTAATTAAAAAATGGTTATTAATTTAGCTCAATTAGTAGATAACTTCAGATTCTTTCATTATTCCAATTATTATTTTCAAATTTGCAAAAATCTATTTTATTTGACAAGAATCAATTTCAGTATTTTCTACATAGTATAAACCTCTACTTTTTAAAAACTTTATAGGCGGGAAATATCTTCTTGAATTCTAAAACTTATAAAATTATATTTTCGGAAGAAAAGAAAATCATTTATGTTATCATGCGTATACTTTTTCTTTAGGAATTAATAAATCAATAAAAAACTAATACTGCATGGATACTAGGGTAAGTATTGAAATTGTGATCCATTGGTAAGACAGTTCAGTATTTTATGCACCAGCCAGATGTCTCTGATATTCTCTCCACGCATAGAAGTCTTTTAAAAATTTAAATAATTCTTTAAAAAAAATGTTTAAGTTGAAATTTCCTAAAATCTTCTTTCTGAAATTCGTATTTTATATTAGAACTTTATTCTTTAATTTCAAAAGATTTTAAATATGAATCGAGTTCAATCTTATAAACCTTATATTTTTAAAAATATTTTGTGACATGGATTTTATTAAATTTCAAGGGATTTCAAAAGTTTATTTCGGGAATGTTATCAAAACATTTTGGAAGAATTTAAAATAATTCTGTACAATTTTATTTAAATTATATGAACTGAGCTCAATCTTATAAACCTTACAATTTTAAACTATTCCCAAGCGAATGATTATTTTTTTTTAATTAACGGATTATTATTCTTTTATAGCAATTCTTTTCTTTTCAATTTGCAAATATTCGATTTAAACTAATTCATTTTTTTTTTAATTTCTAACTGAAGCTAATAAGAAATAAAAAATGAGTCTTTCCTTTCGACAATAACTTTGTTACATCCTACTGTTCATGGGCCATGACGTATCTATGTAATTATGTCACGTGCTCGGCAGATAGTCACGTGTGAGTCGATCGTGAATGTAAAATCGACACTTCCACAATCCACACAGGCAGACACAAAAATATGGAAAAGAAAGGTCCTATAGCTGTGGCACGAGCCCCTCATGCAGATGGTTTCCAGTTGCACCTGGCGACAGGTGAGAAGGGAACTTGGGGGCCCCTTCATTGAGGGTCTGACCCCCCCTAAGAAAAATCACCCTGTGGTCGAAATCATATGTTGGCCACTAGTCGACGTTAAATGTAATACAAACTCGGGACCTTATATAAGTCCCATATAAAAATGAGCCAATATATAATTTTTGAACAATTGTTTCTAAAAGCTTTTGAATTTTTCTGAGTAATTTAAACAAGTTTTTGTGGAAAATTTTGAGTGGATATAAGATTTCAAAAGATTTGCCAGATTTCAAAAGTTTTTAAAGGATTTTAAGGTACATCAAAAGATTTTTTAGGAATTTAGGAATTTGAAGACAATAAAAGACATTTTAAATGAATTTAAAGGATTTCATGTAATTTTAGGAGATTTTGAATAATTATAAATGAACCAGTATATCGAGCTTTGGGATAAGTCTTTCAAGAAAAATTTTATGATCCGATCTGAATTTAATGTTTGATAAATTTTGAAGATATCTTCAGTTTGTTGATTTATTAAGATAAAATTGTAATGATCGCAATAATTTGAATGTTTGCAGATTAGTTTTTGAAAGAGTCTGGAAACAGGTGAAGCAAGTGCTGTAGCTGGAGTAACAACATAATTATAGATATTGATTTCTGAAGAAACCGAGACTAAACGGGGTTGGTTGACGAAGGGGCACAGTGAGCTACATTCGTCAGGTTGAACAGGTTGTATAGTTGATAGTTTTAAAAGGTGGGTGATTGAAACCAGGGGAGAGATTTACGGATGAAGATAATTATCGATTTAATAGACAAAACGGTTGCTTTATGTTACTATGAAAGGCTTTTTCTCATTTCTAAACAGAGAAATAACTTCTTCACCACTCGATCACTCTCTAATCTACACTGAAAAAAATTTTTGGTGGGGACAAGAAAACATTTTTTTTGTCCTAGCTAAAACTTTTTTCAGTCCAGAAAGTTATCAATGAAATAATAGTATAAACTTTTACCCTTATAAGAAATAAGGGTATATACATAGCGGTGTTGAAAAAGCAGGTTACTGACACTTTGATATGTTTCCTTATAAGTTACTAAAAATGAAGAAAAATGTTATTTTAATTTATTATTAAATATTATTCTGTTTATATGTATATTATTTTATTTTTTTATTCTTTTTATTCATTTCCAGGTACGATTTGTATGATACAAATCGATTCCAGTCGTCGTTCTTCGTTTATTCGATCACGAGACTTGCATTCGATATCTTTAATCCCAGAGCATATCCTGTTGGTAACAAAATGCTTGGAAGGATTAAAAAAAACTACCTGCGCGCTTTTGTCAAGAGACCATATATATATATATATATATATATATATAT
>UCOK01000184.1:0-23210 GCA_900474325.1 Synergus umbraculus | reverse complement strand
AATTAAAGCATTCAAAAACGATTAAATTACGAAGCAAACACACGAGAGAAAAGCAGATAAATAAAATTCATAACGAGGAAAGTTTGAAGAGAGCCTCGACCTTGATCCAGCAAAAATAGGGCGCATGATATAAAGTTAGAGTTTGGTGGTCGTAAAGAGAATCGCAGGATACCCATTCCTCCCACCTTTAGAAATAATCGATTGAATAATTATCGTGATGTACCTGCTAATGCCGTGAAAATCAGCATCTACGAGCTGATGGTCGCCGTAGGAAGCTGAAGCCAGGTTAGGCGTTCAGAGTAGCGTGTGGTAATTATATTAGCAACTAATGGATATAGTTAATTGCTAATTATGAGGCCTGCCGAATGATCGATAGTACCGAGGTAACGTGGCGCAATTGCTCGATGGATACGCTTTCGGGCCACAGAGGGGTGGAAAGGCGACGAGGGGATTACCAAGAGTGTCATTCTGGCATCCCCCTCCTCTGTTATCCTAGCCCTTTCCATCCCGGATTAGGGCTTAGTAATTAGCAATTGGCGGTTAGAAATTACTCCAGCAGAAGCTATCGATTTTCCCAATGCTCTCATTTGGAGAACATCTAAATTTTATCTCGATGATTCACATAATTAAAAAAGTCTAAAAAAAGTTCATTCCTTTTTTTCTACGAATTTCATCAAGAATTATTTGTTAGTGGATTAAAGAATTTCCTCTTTTAATCCATTTGGTATGAAATAATAAATTTAAATTTCAACACGGAAAAAAATTTGGTACAGTTACTGCCCCTGTAGATACAACTGCTGCGTTTAACGTGGGATAGCTGTTGCTCTCTGTATAAGTGCAGCAACTGTCCGTTTGCGGGGCAGTTACTGCACCTTGAGGGATAGCAGTTGCGTTTTTCGAAGGAGCGCAACGCTCTCTCTGCCAAAAGACAGTAACTACTCCACAAAAAGTACAGTTGCTAACCTAAAATAGCGCAACAGTCGTCCTTTACTGTGGTGCAGCAGCAGCACTAGAGGTAGTGCAGCATCTGTACCAAATTTTTTTCCGTGAACTAATATATCCGATCTTGCTTTTCACGTACAATTATTCATTATCGAATGTATCGCATATCGCATTATAGCCGACAACGTACCAAGCGAGTTTAGTTTGACGTATACAAACTGCATATTAAAAGATAAAGTCACTTGCCACTAACTAACGAAGACATCAAAGAGCGCAAGTACTGCGAACGCTGTTGAAAGAGGCTTTATTAGATCGCCTATGTAACCTCGACGATGGTGTAAAATCTGACAAAGTGCTCTGGCAACATTCCCTGTCTTGCCATGCTTTTGCTTTCAGTACCGACGAAGCAGTGCAACGGCGAAAACAAGGAGAAGAAGCAGGGAGGAAAAGCTGCGAAGGGTTCTTACGTTGAAGACTTTGAGCTGAAGGTCGCCAAAAATCAAAGGGATGGAGATTACTTAATACAATTTTACCCTCTAGCATATATGAGGGTTCAATTTTCGCGAGTGACATAAAGGTCTTGCCTTTATCGTGTCAAATAAGAGAAAATTATGAAATTCATACGACAGGGTAGTAGCAAAATTTCATTTTCGAATAAGACAGTTGCTGTAGAGTCACAGAAAAAAAGTCTAGTTTTTATTACAGCTTGTTCTTGGTACACTTTAATTAAGTCCCTCCTTAGACTTAACGCTAGATCTAAACCCATTTGTCTTAAAATAGGACTTTACGGTCTTGTTTTAAGACAAGGAAGCGCTTAAATTTAGCATTAAATTTAGAAATGGACTTAAACTGTAATAAAAACTAGATTCTTCTTTTTCTATGTTTTAGGTAAATTTTTTATTTTACCATTCTATGATATTTAACTTGTGAGAAGAATTTAATCTTGTCAGTGAAATTGTTTTACGGATTTTTGAGAACACTTTGTTTTAGTTTAGAAAGTAATCCAGAGAACAATCTAGTTGCTCAAGTTCAAAAATGTATTCTTTTTTCCCGATATATAATGCGTTTCCGTAATCCATGTAATGTGCAGCCTCATCTTCTGAGAAGCGTATATAGTACTCACGCCGGCCGGTTTCCATGCAGTCCTTGAGTTACGTAATCCCGAAGCCAAGTAGGATCATTAGCGAATGCCTCGGTGTTAATGAGCGTAATTCCAGATATTCCAACGATACTGTACAATGTCCATGAGCCTTGGTCGGGGAACGATGATCCCACCTACTTCGTTCAGCAGCTGAGAGTCCGCGTGTCCAAGCTACTATAGTAGTGGCATAAATTCGCAATAATACCCATCCATTCAAGATTATGAGCATCAAATCATACAGGTGAAAATGATATATGCCAGAAGTATTGAACGTTCAAGTAAACGAAATTTTAATATATAATTATTTCAGTATTTAACTATTTTAGTATTTATCTTAGTATTTATTTTAGGATTATATTGCGAATAAAAATAAACAAGAGAATATTATACATCTTTGATTTAAATCGCTTAGCGGTACTTATAGTGATGAATATATCAAATAAGAGATTCCAAGAAGAGATCACTCATTTTGCAATGAGGACTATCGTTGATATAGTCATTTTAAAGCGCATAAGTTTCTCATATTAAATCCATCTAGGGAGTGAGATTGGCCGGATTTAACGGCGCAATAATAATAATTTATTCCCCTCGGACGAGTCAGCAAGTGGATCTCTCTAACGTGTGTCGAGTGGTCGGTCGCACTGATGGCTTCTGGGAAGTCTTCACGGTGGCTGGCTCGCTTGGCAGCTACACATATATCGAGGAAAACGTCAGCGCATAATTACCGTAACGATCATAATGACCAAAGCGGGAATGTAATGCGTCTAGCATCTTCTGCCTTTGAATTTGCCAGAAATCATTTTCAAATCCCTTTAGCTCATGTACCAATCGCTATTCATATGCAAGCTAATCCTATCCAAAATTCTCTTTCAATATTCGGAAATTACGCTTCAAAATTTTGTGCTATAACATTTGATAACAGTGAATTAATGTTTAAACCGTTAGGAAATTATTTACTTGTAATTAAGGATTTACTATTCCAACTGTTATTATTCTAGTTTTATAGTTGTGAATATTAATGAATCTATGAATGAGTTTAAATAATGTTCAATCAAAATAAGAGATGTTCATTGTGTCAGCATATAGAAAAGCTAGCCAATAATTAGAGATGGAGATTAAAAAAGGAAATGAAGATAATTCAATTTGTGAGTATGAATTACACGAATCGAGGAAAAATTATAAGAAAGTCAAGAGTTAAATGTATCGAATGAAGGTAATTAAAATTCTCTTCAATCGAATAGTAATGGATACATCAGAACATAAAACAGATGTCCGATAATTACACAATGATAGAAGAGAGTGCAATTAAAATGTCAAACTAATTTCAGATAAAGTAAATTACAAGTTTTACGAGCTGTAATGTCGATATCACATCAGACCACTCTGCACGACATTAAACAGGATATAATATATAATAATATAATATAATTATTACTCTCCATTACAATATTGTACAACGTAAAACTTCCTCTAATCTAGCAACATTTTTCCGGAAATTATTCTCATTACGATTAATATTAATAAATCACACAGCTACACATTTTTCGGTGACTGGTATTGTGAGTAAGTATCACACATATTTGAGGTGACGATTGGCTACAGGATATCACAGAAATTGTCGTGAAAGACCATCGATCGCCTGGCAAATAATATGGAAACGCTGGCTAGGCTCTGGTAGGTTAGGTAGGGTGCTTAGGTGTTACAATGATTATTCGAGAGGGACAGCGAAAGGTAATTATGCCCGATAGAATCGGCGGGTGGAAGAGAGACAGACCTATACTTTACGTCGACGAATAAACAGAGACGAATGTAGTTACGAACCCAACTTACGAGAGAAGGACGCACGATCCCCGTAATTACCTCGAAGTGAGCTGCCTTCGACTTCCAAAGCCGTCGAAACTTCGTAATAAATAGTGTTTCACTGCAATTGGATTTTCCGAAACCTACAAGCTGACGCTTCTAATTACACAATCATCATCTACGCTTAAAATATTTCTCACCCCTCATCGTACATATTATTTAAAAAAAAACCATTAGAAATTACGTAAAGTACTTATTCCAGCAACCGATGCAATTCTAGGCAACCGAGCTTAGATAATTGATAATAAGTATCAATAAATTGTAAGTGCCTCCTTGTATAAGAGGGGAATTTGCGTTAAATTTATTATATGTGATTAAGAAGATGCCTCAGGATATAAGATTTAATCTACTAATCTATTTTCGTAATAAGGAATCTATAATGAGCTGAAGTATTAGGTGTAATGGTGTGAGATTTCGTGTGGTTAAGATAGACCTCGTGGCAGGATCGAATGGAGGGAGAATGTACTGAAAGAGGGGGCGAAGCGTTCGAGAAGGGGGTTAATTAAGCCGTCCTAATATAACTTCTCCTCGTGAGGCAAGTTATCGAGTATTATTCTGCAAATGTGTCGACCTCAAAGACAATGCCATTCCAGGGAAATTTATTTGTGCCGCTCGCCACCAAGCGCACACCCACTTCCCCTCTCCTACATTCACGAAACAACCCCGACGAAACTTCTGCTACGCGAAACTTAATTAAACCGACCGTGGCATCTCTATCCTTCGCTAAATGCTCTCGCGACCAAATCTTTTTTCCTAACAGCTGCTCTTCTAATCGACAACAATCGCCAATCAGAAATGAGTCTGCATTTTTAGAGTATCTATCTATTTCAAGCTCATTTTTCAATTTCTGCTTGGTAGGCTTCCAACAATGAATGCTTGAGGAAGGAATCTTTTTTCAGTCCCGATAAGAAAGATAAAGAGGATCGGTAGGATCGATAATTTTTCAATTCTCGTACTGTCGATCAAAATTGAGTGGAGATCGATAGCAAAGTTTTATCGATCTTCGCTGAATAAAGCTAGTCCACGGAGTAGTGGCGCGTGTGACGCATTAAATCATTGAAATTTATGCGGCCGCGTTCTCTCTGTACAGTATCTTTCACTTTTCATTACGGGATCATTTGTCATGTGGCGCGGATCCCTTATCACTCGGCGATCATAAACAACCGAGCATAAATTCCAACTTTCGCGAATAACCTGACGCAAAGCATCGACCGGCGCCGGCAATTTATTACTTCAAAACGACGAGCATACGTTTACCTGCTGATAAACTTCTCTCTGTCTCCGTTTCATTCAGATAATCATAACAGGTCGCAATTTTGACTGAGAGCATTCTATCCTTAAAAGTGTCACCTGTGCGCAACAATTTTGACCATTTTCACTCGATCTTTTTTTACAGAATGACCACAAGGTTCAATTTTTTAATTTCCCTTTAAATTCCTAGAAACCTCTTAAAATCTTTCAAAATTATTGAAAATCTCTTGAAATCATAAGCAACCCAAAGAATGTGGCTACCCTGTTTTAATAATTTAATCGTCACATTAATGAGTTTGTATTATTCATGCCTTCTAATACTGGATAATTACTTTAGAAAATTCTGCAAGAATATATTTTTCAGGAACTCAATTCAAGTATGTAAAATTAACGTTATAAAATTAACGATGAAGTCTTCGATTGAAACTGCCTATTTATGGGCAATAACCCAGATGGAAAACGGAAAGGCCGTTTTCTGCGACAATTTGAGAGATCATAAAGAATACAGAACTCCTTGTAGAACGATGTCATATAATGTTTCGAATGTCGTTTCAACGACTTATTTTGGATTAAATGATGAAAAGTTCTACAAAGGTTTGTCGTCGTTTCTAGGCACTCTTTACATAAATCCTGTGCAATAGCCATTTAAATGTCAGAATTTATTGATTCCTGTTATAAAATTTTGATCGGAGGTTCTCAAATCCCAGGAATTTAAAATTCACTAATAATCTCTTAAAATCAATTAAAATGAGTTGGAAGATTTGAATGCTCCATACAGCTCCTGAAAAAGCATCTGCTATTTGATTATATGAGTACGACTAGATCCAAACGTGATCAGTATGAAAGTGTATATTGATGATAGAGAGTTCGTTTATAGTAAATCGCTGTTCGTATAAACCACGTGCAAAACTTTCTGCGAAGTGTCTACAGAGCACATTGCCAGAGGTTTACGTGGGTTAGAAATTATGCGACGGGAAAGGGAAATCGGAGGGTTGAGGGGTGCAGAGAGCCTCAAAGGAGGGCTGCAACGTCCTGGATACTAGCTCTGGAAACTGCTGATTCGAAATTAACGAAAATTAATTGGCGACCGTCGCGACATTAATTCTCGAGATTAATTCCCCGATGTGCTAATTGATATCGGCGACATGTAAAAGCCCCACGCTTCATTATTTCCGAACGAAATTCTCGCACTTTCCCAATCGATGCATTTTTCACTGGAAACGTGAAAAATATAAAAGCCAGCTTTCCATGTTGTTTGCAAACGAAGCCAATAATGCTTCTACTAAAGACAGGCGAGCGTTTTCCACAAGGATTTTTAAACACTCAAAAATGTAATTATTCGACAGTATTTAATTACATTGTCATTTTTTATTGTCTAAAGCTCTTTGTGATGCAGACAATGGCCTCTGTTTTGAAAATAACTTAATTAAATTATTAAAATATTATGTAACATTTCAAATTTTCACGTTAATTATTGTAATTTTTCTTTCCTTTTATTGGTTTTCGAGATGACTTTAGGAGGATTGAAGTCGCGTTCCTTGGAGACAGGCGGCGCCTGTGGAAAGCACATTTCCGGGAAACCGCGAAACGGCCTGACAATTAAAGTTTCAAGCTTAACACTGGGCGTTTTACGTCGCCACAAGACAGCGCACGAAACTCATAAAACCTAACATAATTAAACATAAAAATATTCCTGGCCGACCGAGCGGCTCGCCAAGCTGTATTGCGAACAGAACGAGGCGAAGTGAATAAAAAGTGCTCTTTATTACAATGAGCTTTAATTAACGCACAGGCGATGACTGCTCGCTGTACTTTCTCAACTTTAATTTATGGTGTCTCAAAATGTTGCATTTTCTATCTTGGGATCTTTAGCTTTTGTTCGATTTAAATTTTTGTAATTGTTCATAACTGTAGCTATACTGAAGGATTAATAAACTTACCAAAAATGATCTCTTAATGTAAATATTCAGATGTTAATGTAAAATTCAGATCATCTTACCTGAAACAAACAAAAATCACAACATTACTTCCCATCCTTTCAATCAAAGTAAACAAATAATAAATTTACAAACGCTTCCTTGCACTTTTTAAATTAAAAATGAAGCAACTATTTTTGTGATTATAATAAAATTATAATAGAATACAATTTTAAAATATTTACACAGCATTAAAAATTGTGGTAGCTACTAATTGTACTTGTTTTTGAAATAAAAAAAAATAATGGTAATATATGCAGAGAAGAAATAAATTTAAGAACGAAAAGTGCGGGCTCCATTTCTTTCGATGTTACCTACGGTACATAAAGCGCGCGTTATATGCAACCACTGCGTTTGTTAGAACACACATTTAATTATGCCGCGCATTGTTACTAGAAGAGGATACGCCAGCGCTGCGTGTTTAATTCACACCTGGAGTCCCCCGTGACGGAGCGACTAACGCCGCTTAAATTAAAGCCGGATAATAAAAGTTCCCGCGCATTACGACAGTTTCTCTCTTTTTTTCCTTTCTTTATTATCGCACCCTTTTTTAACAGGCTTCCGGTAACGCGACGAGTACTCTACACCTATGAGAAATCACCCTGCTTTACGCAAAAGCGATGTAAAAACAGATTTCCAACTGGCACTTACGAGAATCTATTTAACAGACTAAATATTTACCTTTTTATCAATTAATGTTATTTCCATGTTCAGTGTTCACTATTTCATAAAACATTGAAAGCTAAAAATCATTATCAAAGTTTGTAGATGAAAGTTTAAAAAAAAAAGTAATCTGCTACTTATACACTAAGAAATACGAAATAAGAATAAATGATTTAATAGGAAGTTTCGCTAATAGCAAAAGAAAAGAAAAGAGTGTCAGGCAGACGAGAGAAAATAGGATGGTTAAATTGAAAAGGCAATTTTTACTTTACAATCAGCTCCGTCTCAAGCTAAGGCCAATTTCGTGAAAGTGTCTCATTAACGACACGTGATATGAAAGTCCTAGCATTTCCGTGTGCGTGAGTTATATACAAAAGGTACATATACACATATTTGCCCCTGGTGGGGGCCTGATCGTATTGACTGTACACACACTTATAAGTGTACACAAGTACACATCCTACATCACCAAATCTCCGTTCTACTGACATATGATTCACACTTAACAATGAATACTTTGATTACCGTTGAATAACATGTAAAAATTCAATTTACATCTGTAACAATTAAGTTCATAATTAGGACGAAGATTGTGAAAGCAGTAAACGATCAATATTCTTCCTACAATTGTGGCCTGATTATAGCATTTACTAAGATCTTGTTTCTCTACATGATGATCGAAAGGTTTGTGAATGATGTATAACATTATAAATTTAGTGCTATATTTTGCGGCTGTCTCGACTCTTTTTGATGAAAAAACGACGTAGAAAAATGAATCTACTTTAGCTCGCTTTATGAAATTAGAAAATTGAAATCTGCCGCCTTCCTCACTTCCTTTTGAAAAGTAACCCCGAAAGAGAGACGAACAGATTTCGCGAGGCACGTACTGAAGCCAGAGACGAGCGAAGCCATCGGTCAACTAGCATTACGGCATTTGCATGTTATTTACTCCCGAGCCACCGAGTACATTTGTTTGGATTATCCCTGAAATAAACCAGCGTTCCTACGTCCACTGCTCTCTCAATGTTGAACCGTGTTGCCGGCCGTTGTTGTACGAAACGGCTCCCAGGAAAGCAGACAAATGGTCTCAGTTTGTCCACTTTATGTTCGTCTACATCATTCGAAGGACTTCGCGATGCTTCCGCGATGCCCCTCGAAAAGCACGCTTTTTTATTTATACTGTACAACCTGCAAGGAATCACTAACTGGTGTTCAGGAAAACAGTCTCATTTTCAACAATTATTATTATATTATAATATTATAATTTTATAGTATTATAATATATAATATTATGTCTTTCTGTCTATATCGATATAAAATCATTCCACAATGATAAGCAATCTTTTTACAGACTGATCTTATGGTTTTTCTGATCGTTCCAGGACAGGTGAGTAACATTCCGATACAAAAAGAGAGGATGAAAGATACGCGACTCTACGCGATATTCGTAAATTTATGGCAATTCCGTCAATTAAGTCGAGTGAAGCAGAGTCATAACATAAATATGTAAACGGCGACATACGTCTCCGCGAGCGCCATATAAAGCCTCGCTTGTCCATCAATGTCTCCGCAAAAGAGAACCAACATCCTCGTAAAATGCACACTACTCGGTAAAATGGCAATGGCCCCCGCTTATCATACTGCAAGCCGCATAATGCTGCATGTTTCAACTCGATGTATCTATGAACATTTAAGCTCGCCTTTGAGAAATCGGGACTTAAATCTCCTCGAGAGCATTTATAATGTCGACCAATGACGAATGTCCTAGAAATGTATAATTTTCCACAATTATTGAATGTCTTGGGCGAATTGAACTTTAGAACTCTAGAAACGCTAAAACTCTGAGCTGTAGAATTACATTAAAAACGTTGTCATCGTGATTCGATATTTCCAAGGGTTTTATAGTAGTAAAGAAACTCTCTGGCCTTACGAGAACAAAATTAATGTTTAGCATCTACATTATTTGTTTAGTTTCACTTCATTATCTTTGGAGGCGCTAGTACGCCGATTTTATGCAAATAGACTTAGCAGACAAAGTTTCCTGAACCCTCTCACTCCATACCTCTTTGTCTTTCCAGAATCATCTCTTACGAAGCGAGAAGGTTGGGGTTGAAATCAACCCCCTTCATCAGTGACAGAGCAAATTTAGAACCGCTGTCGGCCTTTCTTCCCTTTTTACACCCTCATTACGATTATATTGCGAGTTTTCTAGATCTCCATGGATATTATCCGCACCCTTTTCTCGTCAGCTTTCCAACCGATATATTCATAATTCATTAGTTTTCTTTGGCCTTCATTAATCTTTTAATTAACTGAAATTCGTTATTTAAATCTATCTTTTTATTCCATAATCAGCTTCGTTATTCAGAATTGCATGTAAAAATACTCCTTAATACAACAATAAATTATCCTTATTGCATTTGAAACACTGGTTACAGAAGTAATAAGCAAGATAGAGGACTTTACCAATTCACAAGAAACTTCCCAGAATAAACTTTCAAGAATTCTAAAGTTAGTTCAAGTGAGGGGTGATGATAAAGAATGGAAGCTTCCAAACGAAATCAATGGGGATGAAGAAAAACAATAGATGCTTTTTTTCCTGAGAGAAAATCCTGACTAGCAGCACCTAATTCCGAACCGTTCATTAGACCTCGCAATATTCACAGCCTAATCCCTTAGATCAGTGGGCGAGCACCTAAACCCTCATTAAGATTCGAATAATTCAGGTTAACAGCGAGCGGGGTAATCTCAATTTGCATTTTGCTGTTTGCGCCGAATGTCCCTAGCGTGCAAGAATAAACATTCGAAACTGGACAGGTTCCGCCTTTTCTGGACCCCCCGAGAATCCACCTTATCAAGCTGTCTTTTCCTATCGACCTTCGCAAGGTCTTCTCTATCGCAATCAAATTTCTCTCTTTATCACCACCACCGTCAGCTGTTGACGCTCTAGAAACTCACACGAGTTCTATCGTTGGTCATTCTCATTATGCATGAATCGCTCGACCACCTAAAGCTAGAATCGTTAGCATTAAAAATAACTTTGAGATCTCTTCGGTATTATTTCGCGTAATATTATGCTACCTTCCATCATCTTAATTTTTTATGGTTTCATGCTTTCCTGATACATTAAGATGGTTCTTATTACCACTCTTTTTTTAATTTGTTTGCATTTCTACAAATTCATCTATACTTTCTGTCAGATGGAGCGAATCATGTACTTCTAAAATAGATGGTAATATTCGGAAACACTAATGCTTAATAGTAACTTATTACTCAATTCCATTACCCGTTGTTTTTACAATACAAACAATGTTTGAAGCGGGTGTTTTTAATTCCCTTTTTTCCAGCATCAAATTCTCCATTAAGCCAAATGTAAAAGTCGGTAGTGTTATTACGTTGATCAACTCGATGCGTCTCCTTTGCCGAATTGGAATCGCAGCTGATGCGTTTCTCGTTACGTTTTGCAAATCGCCCACTGCCAGCACATTCGCCCATTGATTCACAATGATCGCACAAAGAGCTTTGAAAAAACATCCGAAATTCGTTACTGGCAAACCCCTCTCTTTGTAGATACGACGCTCTGTAAAAATGCAGATGGATGAAACGCTTTCGACTGACCGAAGGCTACTGCTCTATAAACTACCAGTGGTTTTAACTCGACGAAACTTCATTTCTGACTAATCCTCCAATTTTTACACTTCTTACCGCATGTTTAAAACAACCAGTTTCAACTTTTCTACATTCTTCAACTACATCTGCATTTTTACTTTTAAGCGACTTGTCTATAGTATATAATCTAGTATAAGAGATACATCATCAAAAAGAAGATATCACGAAATGTTTTAAGATGTTACAAGTACTTCTGTCTATTCGAAGAACCTATTGGTCAGTCCTTAATTTATCTACCCCCTGAAATGGGTTTCTTAGCATTGGCTAGTCCCGTCTGGACTGGCCACTCTTAGAGTTTCCGACTGAACCCAGCTCTGTCTTCGTAGTGGTGAAGGCACCAACATCGGTGGTAGTATTGGCGGTGGTGGATGGGCAAATACAGGCTATGCATAACAATCGATCTCGCTGGAAACTATGGGGGTGGTTGGTCAGCGAACGGATAAAGGAGGATGCCCGAAGGTGTTCGGGGTTTGAGGGGAGTAATACGAGGGTGGTTGGAGAAAGGGGGACGATCGTCGACACAAGACGAGCATCCAAGTCTGAGATAGCTACTAGCCAACACCCCATCTGCGGTTCGTCTTCCTCCTCTTCCTCATTCTCCTCCCACGAACACACAAGTCTCTAATCAGAATTACCATCTTATAACAATTTTCTCTTGACCTGAATTTTCCTTAGTTGTACAAAAGTTCATAACTGTTTAGATCAAGTATCAGGAAGTTTACTGAAAGAAGAGGAAGAAGACACGAAATTGTAGAGATTGAGTTTAAAAATTTGTTAAGCGTAGGAAAAAGATTACAATAGGAAGAAATTTGGAAGAAAGTCATTTAAGAATGATAAGGGAGGATGTCGAAAGATATAACATTCCCCAGGGCGATAAGGTCGTTGAAATATTTAAGCTTCCACTTCTTGCGCTATGCTGACGTGTATACCCTTTGGCGTTTATGTGTTCATAAAGTCCGAAGTACATATCTCGCAATCGCTTTGAACGCGCCGTGGAACTATGTCGAAGGGAAAAAGAGAGAGTGAGGATAAGAGAGATAGATACAGAGGGAAAGAGAGATAGAATGAGAGAGAGAGAGAGTCGTGTTGGCTGTGGAGGGTGTTAAGGGGGTGACCAGAGAGCGAACGAGGGTGTTTTTCCACCACCAGTTGCTCGCGGCATCCGCAAGCCTCTCTCGATCCGAGACCGTAAAAGTCCCAAACTCTCAGCTTGCCATTACTTCCTCCATTCAGGATTGTAACTACTACTTTCAATTTCTACTTCTTTTAAAAAAAGATCTTTCAATCTCTACAAACCTTTTTTCTCGTTTACTCTACTACCATTACTCCTTTATAGAACATGACGTAATGTTTCACGGTCTCTTATTTGCACACTTCACTTAAATTAAGAACTAGACGAGATACCGTAAAATGAACCTAGGGATGCAAAGCATTTAATCTTGTAGTATGCTCTTCATTGAGAGTGTTTGAAACTCAGCAGGAAGAGTCAAGTTATTAAAAATGATGTCAGTTAATTGGTTCAAGGTCGAGTGATTTAAACTTCCACGGGATCGAATCGAGGAGATGCGGGAGCGTGTCTGCAAGCAGCCTTCGGAGGTCAAAGGCGTTGAACGAGTAAAGACCCTGGCAGTTTGACACTTCAATAAAAGACGCTCACCATATAACAGTCATAAAACTTCGTCAGTAAAGTTCTCTTAAACCTGCACTGCTTTTATAATTCAGCGAGAATTTTGCTGCAACAGAGAGTCTTGGCTCCTGCAAAAAGTACCACATGATGTATTTACAAGTATAAATAATTTTGAAGAAAAGAAGGTAGTAAATTTCTTGATGACGAAGAAGCGATAGTAACTGACGTGCCAATGTAGGTACAATATAGCTGTGATATAGAAGGATTCGTCCAGGTTCAGTAGGATGAGGGATGAGCAGAGTGTCCAGGTTGGAGGGTCGTTTATTGATCTCTCAAGTCTGAACCTCTCCTCTCGTGTAGATGTAGACGGGACCTAACCCCGTCCCCCATACCCACTCTTGTGACTGGCCACAACCACCCCCGGCGGCCGCACGCCGAGACACTGGACACAACGAATACTCCCTCAAACCTCCTTCTACCTTATTCCTCAAGCCCTCTTGGGACGATGGGTTCCCAACCCGATCCTTCTCAGTGAGCTGTTTCCGTCCCATTAAAACGTCGAGGGCTACCGAAAGGTTCAACAAAACCGAGGAATCTCTTAATGAAGCTGTCTTAGATTATGATCTTCTTGAGTAAAAATAATCATTTTTACTTAAGAAATTTTTCTCAATAAAATTACTCAAGGATTTGGTTAATAGATATAACCAATGATCTTCTTCAGATAAATATCTGATCTGCTTTAAAAGCGTACTAAGTCACCAGTACCTACCCTTTTGTAACAACAAGAATCCGAAATATCTTATAAAAATAACAAAAAAATTACTAAGTTGCTTTTTAAAACATTCACTATTGTCTCTAATTGTAAGAAAAGTAGAAAAACGTGTTGGTCGATTTATCCCTACCAGTGCTTTGCCCCAAGTCTTCTACAAGATTCGCTTTGCATTTCGTTCGCTTCGGTCGTGGCTTTCGTTTTTGCAGGAAGCATCAATATTTATATTGCATAATGCATTCGTAATTGCCGCGTGCACACTCTATTTGTTCTGATCTTGTAATGCCATGAAAATGTATGAAGCGATAGCTATTATTAGGATTTAGATGCAAAAACTCCAGATCGTCGCAGTGAGGTGGGCTAAGTAATGGTGAGAGGGCAATAAAAAACGTTAAAATGAATGAAAGCATACCTCAAATTCCTTCAAGTACCTTCGTCAAGAAATAACTAGTTGAATCGCTTTTCAATTACTATACAATGTCCTCAAATGGTTTTGTCTAAACTTATGTATTTTCTTCCAGATGAATCTTTTCTTGAGATGTAACTCCTTGAAACTAATTCTTCGAGATGCAATTCTTTCAAGTGCAATTTTTGAAGTAACTCTTTAGATGTAAGAAAAAAGACAAACAATATGAACTTTCAAAATCTTAAGCTTCTTCCAGACATCTTAAGATTTTTGGAAGTGAAGGCACTCAGTTAATCCAAGCGTGGTATGTAGTCCAAGACTGACCGATGGGAATGAAGGTTTCGAATGAATGAAGGTGTCGATTAGATATAGAACTTCGGAGATACGATCTGAATTTATCGACAGACTAAGTGGACTCGTCTTGGGAAGATGCTGTCGAAACAGAGGGTATTGAGCAATCCATATTGTGTGGTGCAATGGGGAGGAGTGGAAGGTGAGGGGGAAAGATGACCATCCGCTTTGCCTGTATAGCCAAGATGTGCATGAGGGTTGTATTGGAGGGCCAACGATGAACAAGAGGGTAAGCTAGGTTGGAATAAGTTATCTCCAACTAGCAACCCTTCCTAAGTGGACGGTTCTCAATTTCAAGTTAACTTCTTATATATGCTTGTAAATTTGAGAAGTAAAAGAAAATTATACGATGATACTTCAATTGTAATTTTAGTGAAGAAAATAGATTAGTGCAGAAAATATTGGTAAGTGATGTTATTATTTATTTAACATTTAGTTTCTCTGCTGGGACAAGGAACTGTCGAATATACAAGTCTGGTGCACGTATTTTTGAAATAGAACCTGTTAAACCGGATACTTAATATGCTTGGTAACGCCTGGTAGACTTTGCTTCCGTCCATCCACGCTCGTGTTCAAGCGGTAATTCAGCACACTCGTAATTAATCCCACGTAGGTAAATCACTGGCTTCGACAGAAGAGGGGAAAAAGAGAGAAAATCTGAAGGGAGAAAGAAGCAGGGAAAAGAGAGAGAGAAAGATATGTGAAAGAAAGAGGTAAAGATAGGTGGAGAAAGGGAGGAAAAAAGAGGTGTAGAGAGAACATTCCACTTTCCTCGAAAAGAATCGGGGACAACCTATAAACTTCCAGAGAAGGTGTAACCTGTATTTTACTACGTGGGAAAGTCGAGTAGCAACTCGATATCTCGTTATGTTGCAATTATCGTGAAATTTATTGTACTTATTGCGATAGACGAGGAGCCAATTGATTCGTAATTGAGATTCGAATCTGTGTCATATGAAACTCAAACAAGTGAAATTATACTGCTAACTATTCGTAATTACTGGTCTCTATAATTTTTCCCATTTTTATGCAGATTGAAAATAATATTTGCATATAATTCCTCTAATTAAGCATACCTATTTCTTCACAGTTGTTTCATGTTATGCAATATATACTAAATGAGGATAAAGTATGTTTCGACTAGTTCGAATTAAATTTAATCATTTCTTTCAATTATTGTAAACTACTTTTCCGAGTCAAATTCACTATTACTTAACTTGCTGTTGTAATTAGTAGAGGAGTGATATTTATTTGTCTTTGCAAGCTCAATTGCGTATCAGAGATTAGTGTCATAATTTTCACGTAATATTAATGTGTCAGTTGCAAAATGAAAATAAATGGCCTGGTCGTTTGTCTCAGAGATCGAGTTAATTGAACGATCTTTTCTGGGCACTCGAATTTTCTCGGCGAATTAAACGTTCAGTAGCCGTGTGGGCGTGCGTGCCCACATCTCGTGCGATAAACTTTACGACGCCCTATAGTAATAACTATCGTCTGTGCGTATACACGTGCTTTTACTCTCACGTGAATTTACATATTAATTATGTGCGTACACCCAGCGGCTATAGCAAAAAAAAAAAAATTAAGATAGATAAGCCTTTGCCTTCATAAAACATCTTTTTCTCAAGAAATTGCAAACATGAGAAATTGTCAATTTGCTGCACCCAAAACAGAAATAAGAGAAGTAAACTCTGAGTAACTTTCTCAACTTTATTTTTCACTTTTGATAACATTTCACGCGTGAAGCGTGAAATAAACTGTTTCAAAATTACTTTTAAAGAAGAATTGTTCGCATGAAAAAGCTGAACCTACTTCATCATAAAGTGACTTTTGTAGGGTACTTAATAATTTTAATCAAGGGGTTCTAGCATATCTTGATGTCAATTTCTCGACACGCGTGACTCGAAAACATTAACTGCAGCATTATACTTAAGTCCACACCACAATGTCATGATAACTCGAGTGTCGAGTGTGCACATACAGTTACATAAATGTGACTGGGTCTGTTGTGGCGAGTTAGAGGCCAATAAAACTTAACTCCTAATTAAGAAGCGTGAAGGATGAATCTATTATCCGAGAGCTTGGTAGCGAGAGAGAAGTCAAAGAAGAGGAATTGGAAGGGGTAAAGGGGCAAAGGGGAAGGGAAGTCATATACACAGTGGCAAATACGACGACAAGTAATGTTGCCGATGTGGTACAAACATACCAGCGGACATGGGCGAGCATACGTGTTCATTAGGTGTATTTGCTGTTTAGCATTTCAAATTCGGCCAGAGCATGAACGATACACTAAGACGAAAACCAACCCCTCCATCCTTTTTGGCAATCAAATATTTTAATTTAATCACTCTACTAATGATCTGCCTTACATGCGGTACGTGTGGGTGCCCTTTTAGTGCTATTCTTGTTGTCATGATACCTCTTAATTCGCATACAAAATACGAAAGAGAGATATCGAACGAGCCTTCTTAATTTCTTTATCTGTCCGATGTTGTTCGGCAGACGTTTAAGCTGAGACAACGTTGATTTCGAGACTGTATTGGTTACTTGATGGAATAATTCAATTAGCGTCTTATTCATTAGATCATTTGTCCTGGAAGACAAAACATACTTTTGTGTCTATCTTCTTTAAAATTATTAGTTACTTAACATAACTTCTTAAATGATATAATATATTATATTATTATGGCTTCGAGGCGCACGTGCGTGTGTTAACGCGCGTGTTTAATTACGCAAATTTTCCAATCCATAAGCATGCACATATCTTTTTTGAAAAGCTTTTGCATTTAAGACGATTTGAAACGGTGACATTGAATGTTTTGATAACAATGTTGTTTAATTTGTTTTATGTTACATAACAATTGAAAAGAATAATAATCAACCATACTATGTGGAGAGTTTCAGAAATTTTTCTGTGAATTGATTCTACGACATTTAACTATGTATATTGAAACTTATTTCCTATGAATTTATATGAGAAAATGGAATATGGATTGAAAAAATTATGCACTGACCAATTGGTCCTGAGAAATTGATATTTGATTGGAATGCAAAGTTATACCGAAAGCCGATTTGAATCTCGTGATGGACGATGCATTATGAGGTACTGATGACGTTATCTTGTTCAGTGAGCTCCTTCAGTGAAAATAGGAGTGTGCTAGTTGTTCGAGTCGCGTCTAACCCCACTCAACGAAGAGAGATGCTAAATGTCGTATACTCGGTCGAAGTACTCGAGGCAGTGGGCATTACGAAGCCCCTGGAGCACTGTACCCGGCAGGCACTGGTTACATTGTCTAAGGTTTCAATAACCTAATGAACCCCAACGTGCCGACCAAACCTACCAACCCCCGCGTTCTCTCTCATTCCATTTCACTCCCTATATCTCTCTCCCTCTCCTGTTTTTCCTCTCCCCCCCCTAGCTCCTTGCAAGACGTCGTTAATTAAATATAAATTAGTCCCCTCCTTGTCCCCTTCTGGGTTTTGGTGGAGAAATAAAAAAGATCACCTAATACACAGCTGCACAACAAATCTCCACTCTGGGATTTTTCTTTCAATATAGGTTTCACTCCGAATAGAAAAATAATTTATAATCCAGTTATTTGGGTCAGATTTTCTGGATTTAGCATGATTTAAATGCACTGATGAACAATTTATACATTTGCTGTGCGAAAAATTAGTTATTATTTGACGTATTGCTTGTCGATAATCGACATTTGATGCTTTAAATATCATTAAACATGCACTGAACGATTGACAGGGTATCAAAGATTATTAGGTTTGTGAACCTAATAAACGTGACTGGTAAATATAAGCTCTTGCGACGTAAGTGTACCGCATATCGTGCATTTCTCGTTAATGACCACAATTAGGTGTTTTAATTAGCGTTCACTAACGCGGTGGCAGCTGCTGCTCTTAAATTAGGGCTCTACGAAACAATAAGTGCCGATTGAAGAACCTAATTAGCGGCGGTCCCGCAGGCTGCGCAACAATCTATATATGTATATATATAACCTACACGCGTGCTATGTGTGCGGATACAAATTGTAATTTGCGATCATATCGGTCAATGAATTCAACCTCAATGACTGAAATACGTATCTTGAAAAATAAGAGTCTTATCTAAATATTTAATATTTGAATCTTGATTAATTCTGAGAATTAGGACTGTAAAACTTCAAAATGAATAAAAATGTCTACTTGATCTAAAAACCTTAAGAATCAGCTAAATTTCAAACGAAGAAAATATTTCTTTTTCTGGTTCAATTTCTGAGCAAAAGAGAATGATCCACCCGCATGGGAAACGAAATGTCATTCTTCGGGAAAAAGAGCTCAATCGTATGCGGGCAAGAATCATAAAATCCCAGTTCAACAGAAATTCGAATTTTAGTTCCAAGAAAATAAATTATCTACAAAGATCAATTTGACATCTTTACAATTTCTAAAGAGCTTTTCCTCATTAAAAATGGATAGAGTCCTGATAAAGAAGAAAAATAAGATTCATTAACACCTCCTATATACGTCTTATGTAACTATATGAAAACCACAATGAGCACTTTCATCCTACTTGCAAAATGCAAAATTAACAAAATTCATTCACTTTTTAACTTGAGATTTTTTAAAGCAATTATGAAAAGGCAGAAGGAAAAGGGACAGACACGTGTAAATCGTGTTCCTTTAGAACCTTTTCAAATTTAATTTGGAGTCAGTCCAGTCTAGTCGCCTTCGTCCTGCACCGGCGGCTTCGTCCATTCCGGAAACGAGGAAACCCCGGAAGATCACACGAAAAATGTACGTACTTTGCCCAGGAAAATGTCCCTGCCCGTTTCTCCGCGGATATGGAACAGACGAATTAGGAATTTCACTAACTCGAATAGTCGCATTTAATTTTAAGCCCGAAACCTTACGAGTCCATTTCGTGCGTGTATTAAATTACAGTGCACCGCCTCATATTCGGAGTTGGAGGGTCGGTCGTATTACAGAATATATGTATCTGAAGCGGATTATCCGAGTCTCGTGGCGAATTCTGACTTCCATGTGGCAAGCTTCGCGATATGGGTCTGCCACGTAAAAGACTTCTTTTTATACTTTTTATCTTCTCTACGGTTCGTCACTCCGTCATTTTCTGCTTAAACTTCCACATATAAAAACCAAAAAAATACAATAGAGACATTCCACAGCTCAAAAGAAAAAAGTTTATCTATTCTAGAATAGATAAAGTTCTTGGGAACTTTGAAAACTTTATTTTGGATATTTTTATCCCAATAAATGTAAAAAAATCGTCAATGAAATGAAATTGCGTCTCAAGTACAGATGGAAATTCTAAGCTGTGAATCATCAAATCATAAATGTATATAATATGCTTGAAATATATGGAATTTAAAGACGATATGTGAATAGAATTCTTGGAGACGTGTGTGAACGTATAGCACAGAGTTGAGAGACGTGTATTATCCGAGGAGTTTCATGTACTCGTCAACGCTCACAATGGAACTTAACACTGCTCAAGGGTCAGCTAGTAACCATGTCGCGCGTATAACACACGGCTTAACACGAGGCCTCAACACAACTAGCTGGACAATCGCTGTGGATGGCGGATACATAATAAGTGTGGTGTATACGGCGACTAAGACCGCGCCGGCTAATGAAACCGGACTAGTTAGGTGCGATGTTAATTAAATGATATGATCATTAGTCATTATAACGTCATTGTGTTGCCCACCAAGTTGCTGCGACGCAACCATTGCGGCACCCGGGGCAATGTTACACACTACCTGTACAACCCGTATCGGCCGTGTTAGCACGCCATGCTTGTAACCGCAAAATTTCTCTCTTACCACTAACAGCTCCTGAAAATAGTCGTCTCGTCATTCCACATATCACCAAGGACTAAAGACACTTTTTTCTTTTAATTACGCTTCGCTTTAATGCAGCGAATCTAAAGCAAAAATGTCACTGAATAATTTTAAAATATGGTGTAAAATATGTAAAGATTGTAAGTCATGACTTCGAGTAATTTCAGAGTGATTGACACAGTTATGTAACTCGATATTCTCTGATATCGTTAGATCGGCTATCTGAATCGATTCTACCTATTTACTTATGATTATCCCGCAATTATTGGGTTTATCGACTACAGCTTCGGCTCTCTGATTTATTTCAACATTAATCAACTTAATGATGTGCCGGTCGAGCCACACTCGCCCTTTCCAATGCCTTCTAAAACCCTCACGGTTCATCCTTCCCTATCACCCTTGTCTCGTAACGCTCGGTAAACAGGAAATGAGCATTTCGATCGGTATCGATCGTCACAATTACCAATGTTCATCATTATAAAAGTTTCCCATTCCCATTCATTCTTTAACGTCGTTAAGAATCTTCCATTCTCCCTTGTTTGAATTTATTCTTACTTCGAAAATAGACTATAATGAATCTACTACTGTCAAGAATACACTGAAGTAATATTACCTTATGCGTCAGCAAATGGAAAAAAATGGCTCACCTGAAACATACAAAACAGATTCTTATTGCATATTATATTATATAATCATATATATATATATTATTATTCAAATTTTAAAATATCCTTCAAAAGATAATTAATTGAATTATAGCAACTTTTTACTCATTTATTATAGTATCTGATACTATTTGAATTAGTAAAAAACTACTATTAATTAGTAAGATATATTTTCGATATAATCTCGCAGCCTCATTTTTTATGACAGGAATAATTCCTGACCCTGGAATTAATCCTCTCTCTATTGATTTTGTCCGAAGGAATTTTATCTTTTCATGTTCTTTGATTTAAATCTCATGTATCAATTTGTTCCCTTTTGGTTTATTTTGCTCGAGTCATGTCGCGTCGTTCATTATGTGCTACGTGGTGGGGGTTTCTTATTAAGAGTAGGATAATTAATTATGACCGGACATGATGTGGTACTGCCGTGGCGATATTATCGACGCATATAGTCCGGCACAGATCAGTCTGGGGCGAGCAGGGAGCGGGTGTTGAGTTGATGTTCGCCAGCTGATTGATGATGTAACATCATCGTAGTAGTTCTCTCTCCGTCCGATTTTCATCCTTTCTCTCTTCTCTTTCTCTCTCTACAATTCGTAGTTGGTATATACGAGGCCACGCACGTGTAGTTTACGTTCGTGTCGTATGACACTAGTGCGAAATGCGAATAATGCTGCCTCCTATCCTGCTATTCGCTTTTGCGATCCGCCACACACGTGGGACGAAACCACATGTCAATGATTTCCAAAGTGTGTCAGTGACTCACTTTTACTTTTTAAACAATATTCTATTCAAATTTCTGTTCTCACACTCCCGTCGCCTTTTCCTGCATTTATGCTATTTATTCTCGTTTATCATTTTAAAAATTAACAGTTAATTCTGAAGATAGAGATTTCCTTTACTTTACAACAGTTTAGAATTTATATAAAAAATATGTATCCATCTAAAGAAACATTTAAATTTATATCGTCCCGAAAGCATCTCATCAATCTGCCAGCGATATAATGACATCCGCTATTTCTTTAATAACATGGAATCGTCAGAGAAGCAGCAAAATTCCTCGATTTCGAAGCCCGAAGGCCTCGTGTTGTAAAACAAAGGAGTTCTCGGTGTTTCAACAATACTGAGTGCCGCGGTAGCAGAAAGAGAAGGAAAGGGGATTTGAAGGGGTTGATGCGGTGAATGATTGGGGGTGAGTTGCCGATTTGTCGATTGCGGCAGTGAAGGTTCTTCGACCAACCGAATTCGACATTTTCCCGAATCCGTCAACACATTAGAGCATTGCAAGGTCCACCAAGCGTTGTTGTAGTTTTAAAATTCGGGGATTTTTTCGCATTTATCAGAGTATAGCCACTCAGATCTGGCTTCGGTATCAATGTACAATTGTCCATGTTCTGTATCTCACAAATACACACATCTGTATTCGAGTTGTACATGTACAAGTAGTTGAGAGGGGAAGAATGCACAGACGATCGCGCATTCGCACGAATACATTGTCCTGATCGGATTGTATGGATTTTTTTCCAGAACACGCACCTCCTACCACTCCGACCAACCCCACTATCCACCCTCACTTACAATGCCACCCCTTCAAATTCGCGACTAACGAAAAACAGTAATTTTAAGCTAAAGAGAACAATTTTCGCATGTTTGCATGTATAAAAAGATCATTTTTAATATCTTTAATTAAGATATGGTCAGTTTATATTCACACATTATAATTTACACACCTACAGAAAAATTGTATGGGTATTTCGATCACTTAATATTTAGATTATCAAATATTAGCGCAAACGACCTATGAAAATATATGCCTTTATATTTGTAATACAAATGCAGCCACATTCTAGCTGTGTCAGTAAGGGATTATCGACTTTGTACTTAGCTGGCTTCACATTTTAATTATCTGACTTTTTGTCGCGCACGATCAGCGAAGTGATGTTATAAAATAATTGTTCACGTTTCATAGACAATCCAAACAAGTTTTGCAATAAATATCCTACTATATTATTATATATATAATATATATATATATATT